>JAXIVJ010002298.1:0-2500 GCA_036785665.1 Chirona hameri
TCACATCGGACTGTCTCACATGGTCACATGGGACTGTCCCACACGGTCACATCGGACTGTCGTCACATCGGACTGTCCCACACGGTCACATCGGACTGTCGTCACATCGGACTGTCCCACACGGTCACATCGGACTGTCCCACACGGTCACATCGGACTGTCCCACACGGTCACATCGGACTGTCCCACACGGTCACATCGGACTGTCCCACACGGTCACATCGGACTGTCCCACACGGTCACATCGGACTGTCCCACACGGTCACATCGGACTGTCCCACACGGTCACATGGGACTGTCCCACACGGTCACATCGGACTGTCGTCACATCGGACTGTCCCACACGGTCACATCGGACTGTCCCACACGGTCACATCGGACTGTCCCACACGGTCACATCGGACTGTCCCACACGGTCACATGGGGCTGTCGTCACATCGGACTGTCCCACACGGTCACATGGGACTGTCCCACACGGTCACATGGGACTGTCCCACACGGTCACATCGGACTGTCCCACACGGTCACAGCGGACTGTCCCACACGGTCACATCGGACTGTCCCACACGGTCACATGGGGCTGTCGTCACATCGGACTGTCCCACGCGGTCACATCGGACTGCCCCACACCGTCACATGGGACTGTCCCACACGGTCACATCGGACTGTCCCACACGGTCACATGGGGCTGTCGTCACATCTGACTGTCCCACACGGTCACATCTGACTGTCCCACACGGTCACATGGGACTGTCCCACACGGTCACATGGGACTGTCCCACACGGTGACATGGGACTGTCCCACACGGTCACCTCGGATTGTCCCACACGGTCACATGGGACTGTCCCACACGGTCACATCGGACTGTCCCACACGGTTACATCGGACTGTCCCACACGGTTACATGGGACTGTCCCACACGGTCACCTCGGATTGTCCCACACGGTCACATGGGACTGCCCTACACGGTCACATGGGACTGTCCCACACGGTCACATCGGACTGTCCCACACGGTCACATGGGGCTGTCGTCACATCGGACTGTCCCACACGGTCACATGGGACTGTCCCACACGGTCACATCAGACTGTCCCACACGGTCACATCGGACTGTCCCACACGGTCACATCGGACTGTCCCACACGGTCACATCGGACTGTCCCACACGGTCACTTCGGACTGTCCCACACGGTCACATCAGACTGCCCCAAACGGTCACATGGGACTGCCCCACACGGTCACATGGGACTGTCCCACACGGTCACTTCGGACTGTACCACACGGTCACATCAGACTGTCTCACATGGTCACATCAGACTGTCCCACACGGTCACATCTGACTGTCCCACACGGTCACATGGGACTGTCCCACACGGCTACATCGGACTGTCCCACACGGTCACATCGGACTGTCCCACACGGTCACATCGGACTGTCCCACACGGTCACATGGGACTGTCCCACACGGTTACATCGGACTGTCCCACACGGTCACATGGGACTGTCCCACACGGTTACATCGGACTGTCCCACACGGTCACATCGGACTGTCCCACACGGTCACATCATACTGTCACACACGGTCACATGGGACTGTCGTCACATCCGACTGCCCTATACGGTCACATGGGACTGTCCCACACGGTCACATCGGACTGCTCCACACGGTTACATCGGACTGTCCCACACGGTCACATCGGACTGTCCCACACGGTCACATCAGACTGTCCCACACGGTCACATGGGACTGTCGTCACATCGGACTGCCCTATACGGTCACATGGGACTGTCGTCACATCGGACTGCCCTATACGGTCACATGGGACTGTCCCACACGGTCACATCGGACTGCTCCACACGGTCACATCGGACTGTCCCACACGGTCACATCGGACTGCCCCACACGGTCACATCGGACTGTCCAACACGGTCATCTTGTTTCTGGATGTCTTGTTGCCTTAGATGTTTCGCAATTCTGACCTCGTTCATCATATTGTTGTCCCGTCGCCCGTCGGTGATTTGAGCAAATAAATAACTAAAAAATGTCTTGCTCGTAATTGCTGATTTTAGACTATAGACGACTGCATTTCACGCTGACGAGTCCCAGCTGAGACGAGTCCCAGCTGAGACGAGTCCCAGCTGAGACGAGTCCAGCTGAGACGAGTCCAGCTGAGACGAGTCCTGCAGCCCCCTGACGAGTCCTGCAGCCCGCCCTGTTCTTGGTGCCTCCTGGTGATGTTTCGCCGCCAGTGTCGGCGGCCAGTGTTGACCGTCTGTCTTACCATCTGTCCGTCCGCCCGTCCGCACGTCCGCACGTCCGCACGTCCGCACATCCGCACATCCGCACGTCCGCACGTCCGCACGTCCGCACGTCCGCACGTCCGCACATCCGCACATCCGCACGTACGCACGTCCGCACGTCCGCACGTCCGCACGTCCGCACGTCCGCACGTCCGCACGTCCGCACGTCCGCACGCCCGCACGTCCGCACGTCCGCAC
>JAXIVJ010002298.1:7500-112923 GCA_036785665.1 Chirona hameri
TTCAGGGCACTTCATTCATGGCATGCCGTACTTACGCATTCACGGCATTTGGTAAGATTGGGCAGGGTATCCTCTAACATGTTAACGGGGGGGGGGGCTAACCCCCCCCCCCCAGTGAAGCCGCCAGCCCCCCCCCCCCCCCCGCCGAGGAAAAATCGCGTCACTGGGGGGGGGGGGGGGCACCTATTTGTCATCGGATGTATATAAAACACAACATCGGTGGAGTAAATGAAGGCAAAAATCTTAAATACACGCAAATTTAATAACGAGAGCGATAAAATAAGTAAATAAAACTCAGATAATAATTGTATGGCAAATATCGCTTCAGTTTCGGCGCAGAAAAGACGATTCTGATCGGTGTCTGGACAATGAACGAGTGCTATTTGGTGGCAATCGGCACAGTGAAAGGATAAGTTTGTTTCCTTTGTCAGTGACCTGGGTTCAAATCCTTCGACGGGCCTCTGAAAAGTCGACCCGACCCCCAATACCCCTCGGAACAGGATGAGAGTGCTAATTACTGCCTTGGTTCCAAAAGAATGAAGTGCTTGGTCCACAAATGAAACCAAACTAAAGAAGTACTCTCGTATGTCACGACCGGTCACTGGTTGAGGGCCTGAGGAGTGAGGCGGCACTCAGCCGGTGAGGTGGCACACACAGGGCCTTGGGTCTGAAGAGGCCTCAGGTCTTGATAGGTTCTTAAGCTGGTCTGAAAGGGTCCACGGTCAGCCTGGGGATGCCTGCGGTCGGTCTGAGAATGAGGCAACCAGGCCCTCGGCCGGTTTGAGAGGGTATTCATACCCTCTCAGGCGGGTATGGACCCCTCCAGGCGGCCGGAGGGGTCCATCGGTCGTCTGATATATCCCAGGCTGATCTCCCTCCAGGCGGCCGGAGGGGTCCATCGGTCGTCTGATATATCCCAGGCTGATCTCCCTCCAGGCGGCCGGAAGGGTCCGTCGGTCGTCTGATATATCCCAGGCTGATCACCCTCCAGGCGGCCGGAAGGGTCCATCGGTCGTCTGATATATCCCGGGCTGATCTCCCTCCAGGCGGCCGGAGGGGTCCATCGGTCGTCTGATATATCCCAGGCTGATCTCCCTCCAGGCGGCCGGAAGGGTCCGTCGGTCGTCTGATATATCCCAGGCTGATCTGAGTTGATATATTCCAGATCTGAGAGGGCCTTATGTATCAATACAGCTCGGTCGATCTGATATGGCTCTCTGCCGGTCTGAGAGGGTACCGTACCGACTAATATTGCAAATACCTATAGCCACGTTTTGTCATTAAAAAATGCTGAAATAGGAGCACTCTCAAAATATAGTGGACCAAATCCATTGAGTTTTCATATTTGGGTATAGGTAGGGGCACCACTGCATGCAATTGATGACCCCCCACCCCGTGAATATTTTCTGGATGCGCCCCTGGCGCACCTTGCAGTTAAAACTGCGGAATTTGGCATGTTAGTGGGATGTAGGGCTGCACTATCTTATGCAGACTTTCCAGCGATCCATGATCGCAATAGAGTGCAATTCTAATTATGTTTAATATGCCGTGAATATCAGAAATGATATGTGCCACCCGGCTGCCACTGGACTGGCTTTTTTATTTTGTTTTCGGGTCTGATGTCTGAGAGGGTACCGTGCCTCTGGGACCGTGCCGGGACCAGAGGAGCCTTGTCAGGCATGATGGAGGCTCTTCCAATATTTTGTATTCGTTTTTCAGACGGTCCCTCTTGAGTTTTTATGGGAGCAAAGCATATTGTTTGCCTCTCGATCTTCTTGAGGTTCGACCCACGGCATTTAACCGCTTGAGCCTAAGGGACAGTGTGTCTCAGACCCATAGCTACAACTATTTTCCCAGCTCTTGACCTAGTTTCCCGAGCCCGGCAGGGCCTCGAGATTTCCACGCCTTGCTATGGGGGTCTAACGAACACCCCCTCGACAAATGGCGCAGCGCCGCAGTTAAGGTCCCCAGAAGTCATCAATGGTCAAATTTGGCATCTTGTGAACTTTGCTCCAGCGCCTTTTTATCGCTTCGGGAACTAAGATCGCAGGAAATAAACAGAAAAACAATATATAACTCTTGAAAAAGTGCCCCCCATTTAAGAACACCCCAATAGTTTAGCTTTAGGAAGTCACCAAAAGGTTATGCTGGCTATTTCCTAAATAACCGTTTTTCGTTTATAATTATTTACATAATAAAGATGACAATGATTTTAACATCATCGTGTTTGTCTCATCAATATGCTTTCAGTCACACCAAGCATGACCGGGTTTGGTCAATACAAACTTTTATTTCAGGTCAAGGTCATGTGATGACCCAGGTGGGTCATGTTGCATATTGCGAAACGCGTCTCGACGAGACAAACACAATGTAATGTACGCCACTTAAAACTTTTTCGAAGGTGGGGATTGCCTGCCTCTTGATCTGAAGCCGTGACATAAAATGACCTTTGGTCAACAATTTCAGAGAGGTTACGATAAATATCAGTGATTAGGTGGAAGCAAGAATTGCGGGGCTCCCGCACCACCGTTTGCTCGTCATCTCCGAAAAAAACTTGTTGAGGTCTTCAAACATTCCGCCAGCAGGGTGCGGGTTATGTCGGTTCGAGTACCTACCTCCCTAAAGATCGGTTTTCTTGCACTCAGTTGCAATATTTCCATTGCCTCTATACGCTGTGTCATGCATACTTTTATAATTAATCATCACCACTTTATCATCATTCTCATTTAGATGACGTAACTAGGTATATTCAATTAACTAATTAAATTAATGGCAGTTAAATATTCATTAAAAAACAGACAATGGACTTGTACATTAAAACGCGCGTACGTCTACTTGACGTTTGCCTTGATCACAAATCCTCTACCTCGCGCTTGTTTTATATGAGTGACAATAGCAATACTTAGTTCAACGATACAAATACCTACTGAGAAGTAATAACATAATAATGAATAGCATAGATTACCTACTGAGAATAAAGGTCGAATAGCATCAGTCATACATTCAGAAAAGAAGAAATTCGGGAACTTAAACAGGACAAATTTGGTCCCCTTCGGCGCGCATCTTAAGGCTTCAAACATTTCTCTCTTCATATCTGCCCACACATGTGTGGGTGGCCCCCTCCCCCCAGTCAAAATCGTGACAGATAAAATTAAATGCAACTTTTGTGATTCATCAGACAAGTACAGTTCATGTGCCGTACGCGAAACACAAAAGTACAACAATATTTGGCAGGTGGATGTTCAAAGCCTATCATCGGAAAAAAATGTGTGGGTGCCCCCCCCCCCCCCCCCCCCCCAGTCAAAATATTTTACAGGAGGCCCTGAGATTGGGCCCTGGTGGCCGCCCCTGGCGACACCAGGCGGTGACGTCCAGGTGACGTCCAGGTGACGTTCACTGACTGGCGAAATCAGGTGACACTAGCCACTCGGTGACACTTTGCCTAGGATAGTACATTGATATCTAGGAACATCTGCCGACATCTCAATCTGGCGACATCAGACAACTCCCGGCATTAGAACATCTGCCGACATCTCAACCTGGCGACATCAGACAACTCCCGGCATTATCTGACAACACCAAGCGACCTGCTGGCGACAACACCAAGCGACCTGCTGGCGACAACACCAAGCGACCTGCTGGTGACAACACCAAGCGACCTGCTGGTGACAACACCAAGCGACGGCCTGTCCTGCCTGTAATACCTGGCGAACTGCTGGCGAGTCGAGGCGACATCTAACGAGTAACGACATCTTCCGGCGACCTCTGGAAACAGCAGGTGATGATTTTGACACCGCAGCACAGCACAGAACTGTTGTACATTGTGTGAGCCTTAAAGGAAATAGTTCACCTTGGAGAATTTTTACCCAACACGATTTGATTATATTTTTAATACAATTTCTTTTTATATTGCCAAAAATGGCCTTATATCGCGCCGATTCAGGACAGAAGGCCGTAAATTTGTATTGTTTATCAAAACTATATGCATACTCTCTGAGTCAGAGTCCTGACGTCACGCGAATGTAAACAATGGTTCAGCCAATCAGATTCGAAAGTAGTCGCGTAAAGATAGACTCGCATTGGAGATGTGCCAACCGGCGGCCGGCGATCGCTTGCTAGCACCAGCTGCAAGCTGATTGGCTGATGGTATAGCCTCTGCCCGGGCTAAAACCAGTACAACATTCTTTCGCCAGCACCGCATTCCTTCGCCAAAAACTCAAATATATTCGGCTGGAGAGTCTTTTCAGTCAAGCAAACTTGCAGATAGGGGTTTCCCAACACGGGCTACAAAACTGCTATCTCAGTTTAAAACTAATGTTGAAGGTGAACTATTTCCTTTAACGAAATTGCAGAATCTTAAACAATACTTTAAGGGGATTGTATGTGTCTAAGTGATGTCGAAAAGTTAGGTCGCTCTGGCATGGCTAGTGTGACTCATCTTAGGGGTCCTATTTTGTCATTCAACCGAAACATCGGAGTTCGTTGTGATGTACCAGATATTGTCAGTTGACTGAGAAACGTCTTCAACTACTTAAAGGGAATGTTTCACCTTTGTATTAGTTTTAAACTGAGATAGCCATTATCTTGAGCCGTTATTGAAATGTCTAAATTACTAAGGTCATTTTCCCCAAAACTTGACCGTTTTTAAGCAATTCAATTTACCATTTGCAAAATGACTCCAGGCTAGTGCAGCCGCTGATTGGCTGACACACTTTTTCAGCCAATCCCACTTTGTCAGCCAATCAGCGGCAAATAGCTCAATAATGCCGTCATTCGCCCAAATCTAAAAACTTAATTTGTATAAAGTTAAGTGACTTTTCGAGTGAAAAATGTCACCATCGTTTTCAGCAGCACTTACTTCATATTTTCTACTACAACCTTATACTCAACCCTATATTTGACAACTTTCAGAAAGGTGAAACATTTAAAGGGATTATACTCAACCCTATATTTGACAACTTTCAGAAAGGTGAAATATTTAAAGGAATCATACGGGTTTCCGTCCTGAAAGGAAATGCACTCTTTTACACTTGTATGAGCTTTAAACACGTTTAAAACATATACCATGGACCTCAATGCTCATTTAGTCCATTATTTCAGCAATTATCAGCGTTAAAGGAAATAGTTCACCTTCGGATTTTTTTTCAGAACACGATTTTATTATATTTTTGAATACAGTTTCTTTTATTTTCAAAAATGGTCCTACATCGCGCCAATTCAGGACAGAAGGTCGTAAATCATTAATGTTATGATGTGCGTTATTGGTCTGCGCATGCTCCATGGCAGTGCTGGCACTTTCAGACGGTACGGTATATCATATATGCGCCGAATTCCTTCGCCAAAAAGTCAAATATCTTCGGCTGGAGAGTCTTTTTCAGTCAAGGAAACTTGCAGATAGGGGTTTCCCAACATGGGCTACAAAACAGCTATCTCAGTTTAAAACTAATGTTGAAGGTGAACTATTTCCTTTAAAGGGAGATAATCACTTTGTGATTTTGTTAGCAACAACTTATTTGGCTACCGTTATGGTATTAAAATGTTGTGATCTAAATTTAAGAATTAAATACAATTATTCCCTAATTCAAACTTGGAAGTTTGGGGAAATTAATGATCGGTATTTTCCCTCCACTATTGGAAAGCGCAATATCTGGCGCTTTTGCATCAATCTGTTCAATGTTGTTGAATGGACACTTTTAAACAAATCGCCGACACTAAATAGGTCGCCGTAGTTTAGCTTGTCACCGCCCGGCCGATGCCAAGCTAAACTGCCGATTTCAATGCACCTTTTTAAAGTGATTGTTGATTGTTCATAAAATTTTGGCACATTCGCAAAAGATAGAGTGCAGGAATCATATTGCATACCTTCATGATAAATAGCAATGCGTAGGGAGGCTAATTTACTGAATTCGTTATCGAGTACTTACAGAGTACTGACCGATATATGCATGGATCGCTTATCAGTAGGAAACTGCCAATATCTTTCGGTAGGAATGTTTATATGCAAAATGTCATGAATTTACATCATATTTTGGCCTAGTCCATCGATTGCAGTTGCTAACTCCATTTTTGTGGAAAAAGGTGACGATCTCCCTTTAAAGGGAAATAATGACCTTTTTCCACAAAAAATGGAGTTAGCACTTGAAATCGCCAGACGAGACCAAAATATATTGTAAATTCATCACATTTTGCATGAAAACTTTCCTACCAAAAGATATTTCAAGTTAAAGTTGATAAGCGTTCCACACTTTAAACGACCGGTACTTGCAAGTACTTTTGGTCCTCATCAAACTGCGGGCTTTTCCCGTATTGTTTTTTTACGCAATGGAGTGGAAAATATATTGTGCGTTCTGCTTGTTGTGATTATATGCCCGGCGATCTTCTAAAACTAACAGCGATTGGAAAAAGTGGCAATACAATCGGAAGCTCATCGATGCACATCAACGGCGGCATAGTTAGTAGTTGCGACCCTCAATTTTTGAAAATAAATTCATTTGTTTTCAACATTAGGAGTATTGTATAATTTGTCTGTGGCTGTATATAACACTATGCTTTATATTATCATGAAAAATAATAATTTTTCCCCAAAAAACTAACAAGCAATAACACAAAACTGGCAATTAAATCGGAAGCTCATCGATGCACATCGACGGCGACCTATTTAGCGTCGGCGATTTGTGTACAAAGCATTGTCATGCTTCTCGACGCACTTAACCATTGTGGCGAGTTGTTGCTAGTAGCGCTTTCGTTCTCCATGGCAACCAGGCGTGAGCCAATGAAAAGCCAGAACGTATTCCCTTTCTGGCTTTTGATTGGCTGACGCCTGGTTGCCATGGAGAACGAAAGCGCTACTAGCGTGTGTCCGAGCAGCGCTCAGTTTGATCGGAAATGTCACAGAGCCTCCAAAAATGCCGCAATCGATGTAAACAATGGTAGGGAAGGGCGAATTTGTCAATGACCTTCATGAAGTACACAAGGTACTTGTTTTGTATTTTTCCCAAACTTACAACTTCGAATTTGGGAATAATTTTATTTAATTCTTAAATTTAAATAAAATAATTTTAAAACCATAGCGGTAGCCTAAGAAATTGTTGCTAACAAAATCAAAAGGTCATTATTTCCCTTTAAGACTTTGGCGTTTTTCGAGACTTGTATCATATAACGAGTACTTGACCAGCATTACTGTCCATCACTTTCTTATCTTATAATCTGCATCAAAAACGATGGTGTTACTGCAACATCGTGTTTGGTGTAGTAGAGACAAAATAGCGGTTACGAACCCAGAAGCAAGCTGCCGCAAGCCAATCCCCCCCCCCCCCCAGGACACTTCTCCCGAACGAATTAAGCTGAAGCACAAGCTACCAGGGACTCGTCTAAGGAAATTTGATTGGAGAGGCAGGCTTCAGATGACTTATTTTCATTTCACCTGTTCTTGTCCACGCACAGTCACACTTACCTACCCTTTTTCCATAGTCCATTGATATCGTTCCAACGGGCAGTAATATTAATAAAATGAATAGTTGTGCATTCAAACAATTGTGCTAAGATGATTGATAAACAGCCAAATTATACATTGTTTTTTACCGCCATTGACTGGGGAGCGTTTACCCCCCCCCCCCCCCCTCTCACGAACTTTCGCAATTGCTCACAAGCACAACCAATAGCGCAATCAAAGTGGAACTTTAAGTACCTTTTCTCACATCAATGTTACGTCTTCCTGTGCAACAATGAAGCAATTTCGTCGATAAAAAAATCGTTGAGATATAGTGAATTTAGTGATGTCATTCATTACACACGAGTTGGACGGAAAAATCAGTTAAAATTTAACAGACGTACAAAGACTATATTTTGAGATAAAAAAATGCCATAAAAAACCTCAAAGATACAAAATGGCAAGGACTACAAAATGATTATCTCGGAGTTGTGAAAATTTTGTTTTTTGACCCCCAAAAAAAAAATATATATATTTGTTTAAATGCACACAAATCAAATTTGTCAAAAATATTACAAACCGTGTTAAATATTAGAGAATTAGAGAATATATGGGCAACTCTTAAAAAAAACATTTTTGACCGGCTTATAAAGTATGGGTAACTCGTATTTAAACGTATTTTTATTGGTTTTTGGGTTATTTATAACTAGCTGCGAAGAAACGAACGTCACGCTGCATTTTGAGGTAAAACTGGCCCAGAAACATGCGTTTTTATTTATATTCATCAATTTCAAAATGTGACCTTATGCGACCTGACCTTGACCTGAATTTGACACTAACTTCACTTAAAGGGAGATAATCACCCTTTTCCACAAAAAAAAATGGAGTTAGCACCTGAAATCGATAGACGAGGCCAAACTATGATGTAAATTCATTACATTTTGCATATAAATATTCCCACCGAAAGATATTGTCAGTTTCCTATCGAAAAGCGATCCACGTTATATCGGTGGGTACTCAGTAAGTACTCGACGAATTCAGTAAATTAGCCTCCCTACGCATTGCTATTTATAATGAAGGTATGCAATATGTTTCCTGCACTCTATCTTTTGCGAATATGTGCCAAAAAAATAACTTGCCCCCCCCCCAGTGGCCGTTTTTTGCCTCGACTGGGGGGGCAGGAGCCGTGGCTGAGGGGTTGCCCCCGCAGTTAAAGGAAATAGTTCACCTTGGAATTGTTTTACCCAACACGATTTGATTATATTTTGTAATACAATTTCTTTTTATATTGTCAAAAATGGCCTTTCAGGACAGAAGGCCGCAAATTTGTATTGTTTATCAAAACTATATGTATACTCTCTGTCAGAGTCCTGATGTCACGCGAATGTAAACAATGGTTCAGCCAATCAGATTCGAAAGTAGTTGCGTAAAGATAGACTCGCATTGGAGATGTGCCAACCGGCGGCCGGCGATCGCTTGCTAGCACCAGCTGCAAGCTGATTGGCTGATGGTATAGCCTCTGCCCGGGCTAAAACCAGAACAACATTCTTTCGCCAGCACCGCATTCCTTCGCCAAAAAACTCAAATAAATTCGGCTGGAGTCTTTTCAGTCAAGCAAACTTGCAGATAGGGGTTTCCCAACACGGGCTACAAAACTGCTATCTCAGTTTAAAACTAATGCTGAAGGTGAACTATTTCCTTTAACATGTTAGACGAGTCCCTGCAGGCTACACTATGCGTGATTGTCCAGAAAATCACGCGCGTGTTCTCCGTGTTTGCAGAACTTCCTAGACGTCCGAGATCTGCCGGTCAAGCAAATCACGCAAATCACGCAAGAAAATGGATAAACCACCGCATTTTTTAAATGGATAAACCACTGCATACATATCTACCAGCTTCAATACTCATAATTTGCTCCAACGCTTCTTCATTCATCTTCCGCCACGATTTTTTTTTGTTTTTGATTGGGGTTTAGGGGCGCTCCGACAACGAAGGATCAGCACACATTATTCAAGTTTAGGTCTATTGTAGACAATACGCGAAATCAAGCAAAATTATAAAAACCCTGTAACACGCAATCTCGGAAAACACGACAAGTTCAGAATTTGGAACTTTTCATCGTTCCGTCCGTGACGTGCTGCGGAATTTCCTTGACGTTTCATCCGGGATCTGCGTGATGTGCCAGTGTAGCTCACCCAATGCATTTACTATCAGCTGAACTTGCTCTGTCACGCAAATCCCGACAACACGGATAACACGCATGTGATTTGCGGAAAATCACGCATAGTGTAGCCTGGGCTTTAACCTTACATGAAGGTAAGCCTGAAATTGTGTGAAATTGCTATGTAAACATATCGCTTTGATGTAAACCACCTTGGCGTACGTGATAATTGTTGCGCTATCTGCCATCTGGATGACGATTGAAGAAGGAGTTACTAAATTAAAGACGCTCTAAGCCGGGTAAGTAATGTCATGCATTTTTGCGTTTTTCATCAATTTTAGAGCATTGAATTATCTGCAAGTCTGGACTGGATCACAACAATATTATTCAATTCAATTCTTGCGGGACTCTTTATTACTACATTAGTACATACTGTTCGTTCGGGTCAATTTTATTTTACATCAATTTTACAATTTTACATCAATTTTAGAGCATTGAATTATCTGCAAGTCCTACGCTGGATCGCAACAATATTATTCAATTCAATTCTTGCGGGACTCTTTATTACTACATAGTACATACTGTTCGTTCGGGTTTTGTGGTTTTTGTGGATTTTTTCCTTGGGGCGTTTAGCGTTGAGAACTTCGTGGTATATTATTTTTTTGGCATGAAAATTCATGACAAATATCGAATTTTATGGGAGAAACTAGGTAACTAAAACTAAAACTAAACTAGCTGCTGTCCTTGGAAGAAGTTAATTTTATCATATATTGCTTATTGTAACCGGAAATATGCCATAAGTGAGGTGTTTTCGTTAACATAATAGATATGACTGGCTCAGCCTCAGCCAGTACTGCAGAAAGTACGCGGTGGCATCACCGCGCACTATGAAATGTCCTTATGCGCAGAAGAGGTAATTTCCATAAAAATGTGACTACCGTGGGACTTCTTCCACCTTTATAGGTAAGTTTTACTATGTAACTCAATTATTCTGGGGGGGAATACCGTATAATCCCTTTAAGCATCCGGTTAGATAAAAATATCCACCAAAATCGATCCGATAAGAAAGCGAAACAAGATGTTGAGAAAGTTTCGGCAAGTCATCGGAGTTTAACTGCAGGCGATGGCAGGCTTGAGGGTGCTCCAACAGGGGATCAAACATCCCATCAGGGGATCAAACATGATTTTAGAATCGACTCCACCACTCGGTTCCACTTGATTCGACTCGATTCGGTAACATTGCGCGTCAGAGGACGTTACCGTTCGACATCCGGTAGCACGTTCCCATCGACCCTCGCCACAAAACACTCATCTTCTTCCAATCGTGTATATAGAATATAGATATATGTGCGTCCATCCGGCCTCCGATCCTGGCCGCTCGTCAATAACAGTCGCAAAACTGCGGCGTTCAACAAACGACGCACAATACAATCACAACGGGCCGTGACCACTGACCACTGACCGCAGTGACCGCAGGGGCCGCAGGGGCCGCAGTGGCCACAGTGACCGACCACAGTGACCAACCAGTCCAGCCACAACAGCATAAGTGAAAAACGACGAAAACTTGTTACACAACTGCGGAGACATTTAATCCATGCTAGGAGAAGAGAGAAAACAAAAACACCGAAGGTCCATCCATCGAAAGCATCGGAGCTGTTGCGAGAGTTCATGCAATGAACACTTCTGTGTGCTGTTTTTTTTTTCTCTCGTAGCATGCGTTAAAAAGTGTCCGCAATCGTGAGACAGGGTTTGGGCGCGAGCATCTTCCACAGCTGCATGGCAATGAGACCACACCAGCGCAGTGTCCCAAAATTACACCTTTGCTCGGGTGTCAGAGTGGAAAATTCGAGCCAAAAAAGACCATGAGAGTAGACAATTATGTAGAAAATGGTAAAATATTGATTTCTAGTTTAAATATGAAAAGCAGTAGCTTTCATTGAAATCATGCATTTTTAGGCAATATTTATGTCAGAATCAATACCACAATTCATAAATTGGGAGTGTAAAATTCACTCCTAAAATGGGGAGTGAAAGTGGAAAAATATTCACATTTGGGTGTCATTTCCCATCCAAATCGACACATTTTGGGACACTGCTGATCAACTGACCATGGCTCAATGGCCCGCAAAACGCCGCTGATGTGGCCGTGATCGGCTCATTACGCTGGCAACGCATCAGCTGGCATTGCACTTCTCTCGGTACGTTCGCTCGACATTCATTGGCCGATGGCTGCGCTCGTGTACCTCGCGATACACCACTCTTAAACAAAACCGCAGAACGTATGCGGGTGTAGCAGATCTCTGCACCTAAAGCACTCTTCAGCGACAGCTCTGACCACACGCGAGCGACGCGTACCACTTTGTACGCCGGCGAGATTCGTGACATTATATGGATTTTGTCACTATGTGGTTCCGAGAGCAGCATCGCAGAGCCAGCTCACAGCCCTGACCAGGCCAGGACCCACCTGGATGGCCCCCCGCGAAGATATGCCGCCCCACAGTGCCACATGGCATCACACCGCCGCACAGTAATTATACACGGCGTAACAACGACAGGTTACAAACTATCGCACGAATACATCCACTTGATCGCACGGAAGATACTCTCGCAAGTCATCGTATGCTACAAATCACAATTTTTCAGTAAAACGTTCGAATACATCGTCCACAAAGAGTTAACTGAAAACCACTGGATATTGAAAACGCTACCGAACGAGGCGGCCGTCAAAATCCACTGAGCTTAATCATCGCTACATCTATCGGCGGCGAGAGAACTCTTAGTACACCACAACGGCCGCCAGGGTAAACAACCGTTTTCCCATTTCCGATCACAGTTGGCAGCCCGCCACACGCTATAGCTCCGGCACCGTCAACAGAAACAGGAGCCCTGCCCAGTATCAACTATCTCAAATGTGAACAGACACCACGAGTAACAAGACAACCTTACACAGAGACACTCGTAGTCACATAACCGTGGAGGACTGTAAACGCTTGGAAACCTAACACGGACACATCGGAGCACACGTGCCGATCCAAAACGGAAACAAAATCCCGCTGCGACCACAATGACACCGAAAGCCACACGACCAACACAAACGAGACACCTGGATACATGTGATGACCTACTATGGAGACACTGGGAGAAGCGATTGACATGGGCGCCAACAAAAAAACCTGTGGCATAGCATTCACAGGCACACTGCATAATATTAAAATTTTTAACATTCTCCACCTTAACGATCATCGTAACAGTCGACGATCCGGCTACCATCGCCACGTGGACACTTCGTCCACAACTGATCACAGGCACACACCGTGGGTATACCAACTGCGGCGTCTGCTCCCTGCTTCTCAGATGGCCGCTGCCTCGGGGCTCCCGACAACTCGGGCTGATGTAGAGAGCGAGTCGAGAGTCGAGCCGCGCCGGACTCGCTGTCCTCTGTCGAGATCGGGCTCTGAGGGCCCGGTGGCTTTGCGGTGGCTTTAGCCCGGCTCGCCATGGGCAGAGAAGGCGGTGTCGCTACTCGCGGAGTGGCCTGTTCCATAAGAAACCAACACGCGCTTTACGTACTCCTGAAGATCTCCGGCCACACTGCCCTCTGTCGGGAGAAAAGGGAACGTCAGATGCACTGCCCTCTGTCGAGAGAAGAAGGAACGTCAAATACATCGGACATACGTCTGTGGGGGCAGGGGTACTATCACTGCCCTCTGTCGAGAGAGGCGTACCGTCACTGCCCTCTGTCGAGACAGGGGTACCATCACTGCCCTCTGTCGAGACAGGGGTACCGTCACTGCCCTCTGTCGAGACAGGTGTACCGTCACTGCCCTCTGTCGAGACAGGGGTACCGTCACTGCCCTTTGTCGAGACAGGGGTACCGTCACTGCCCTTTGTCGAGACAGGGGTACCGTCACTGCCCTCTGTCGAGACAGGGGTACCGTCACTGCCCTTTGTCGAGACAGGGGTACTGTCACTACCCTCTGTCGAGACAGGGGTACCGTCACTGCCCTCTGTCGAGACAGGGGTACTATCACTGTCCTCTGTCGAGACAGGGGTACTATCACTGCCCTCTGTCGAGACAGGGGTACCGTCACTGCCCTTTGTCGAGACAGGGGTACCGTCACTGCCCTCTGTCGAGACATGGGTACTATCACTGCCCTCTGTCGAGACATGGGTACTATCACTCCCTCTGTCGAGACAGGGGTACCGTCACTGCCTTCTGTCGAGACAGGGGTACCGTCACTGCTCTCTGTCGAGACAGGGGTACCGTCACTGTCCTCTGTCGAGACATGGGTACTATCACTGCCCTCTGTCGAGACAGGGGTACCGTCACTGCCCTCTGTCGAGACTGGGGTACCGTCACTGCCCTCTGTCGAGACATGGGTACTATCACTGCCCTCTGTCGAGACATGGGTACTATCACTCCCTCTGTCGAGACAGGGGTACCGTCACTGCCCTTTGTCGAGACAGGGGTACCGTCACTGCCCTCTGTCGAGACAGGGGTACCGTCACTGCCCTCTGTCGAGACAGGGGTACCGTCACTGCCCTCTGTCGAGACAGGGGTACCGTCACTGCCCTCTGTCGAGACATGGGTACTATCACTGCCCTCTGTCGAGACATGGGTACTATCACTCCCTCTGTCGAGACATGGGTACCGTCACTGCCCTCTGTCGAGACAGGGGTACCGTCACTGCCCTCTGTCGAGACAGGGGTACCGTCACTGCCCTCTGTCGAGACAGGGGTACCGTCACTGCCCTCTGTCGAGACAGGGGTACTGTAGCTGCCATATACTGTCACTGTCCTAGATAATTGCATTCTGGCTGATTGATAATATGCGAATCACCAGGCGGTCAGTAAGGCATGCACGGTTAGTGTTCAATGAGCACTTACTGGTGGCTTGTCTGTACAGTTTCTCGATCATGTGGCTGGCCTCCTCTGGTCTAAGTGGTGATCCTCCGGGCAGAACTCTGGCACGCAGCAGCTGGCCTACCTCCCGCAGAGCTGTGCTCAGACGTCCTGTGTACAGACACACACAGAGACAGACAGACAGACATACAGTTAATGACACAGACACACACAGAGACAGACAGACAGACAGACAGTTAATGACACAGACACACACAGAGACAGACAGACAGACAGACAGACAGTTAATGACACATACACACAGAGACAGACAGACAGACAGACAGTTAATGACACAGACACAAACATACAGAAACAAGCAGCTTAACAGGCCGAAACAGTCACCCAGAGACTCATACACAGACACGAACAGCTCGACAGAGACTCGGACAGCACAGAGACAGACAGTCGCATAGAGAAAGAAGCCCGTGACTGACCAGTCACTCGATACACCTGCAGTCAGTTGTCTACATGGCATGAGCCATAGAGAAAGAAGCCCGTGACTAACCAGTCACTCGATATACCTGCAGTCAGTTGTCTACATGGCATGAGCCATAGAGAAAGAAGCCCGTGACTGACCAGTCACTCGATATACCTGCAGTCAGTTGTCTACATGGCATGAGCCATAGAGAATAGAGAGGGGGTGGGGGTGGGGGTGGGGTGTGGGGGGGGGGCATATTTTTGGGGCAAAAAGGAACCCCCATTTTTTTTATCCGCGGATTTGGGACGGTCACCTTATTTTGGTATTCAAAGCTAAAGAAATTCACTTTTCAAATTCACAAAAATTGATTTTGTGGATTTTTTTCCGAACAAAATCAGCTTGTTTTTATTTTGAGGGTCGAAAACCCACAATTTCGGAAATCCGAGATAGCCATTTTCAAGAGAATGTCATTTCCTTTCTTTTAGCGGTTTTGTATTTGCAATTTGCTTCAAAACTCCATTTTCTACGATTTTTCAAACATTTATCGTTTTTCCACCAAAAAAAAATGGCATGGCATGACGTCATTAAAACGTCATTATCTACCAAAATACTACATCAATTTCATTGAAATTTGGTGTGAAGACTTACACTTGAGGCAGGGGATAAGGTAACTGACATTTTCACGTTGATATCTATCATCGTTTTCAAGTTATTGATAAAATCCGGGGGGGGGGGCAGATTCTGCCCCCCCCCCCCCCCCAGCGGGGCGCGGGTTAAGTGTCACTGGGGCTGTTTGAAATTGCAGCAGGTGCGCTGTCTTGTCTATCATCGAAAGAAAGGGATACATAACTTCAAATTCAGTCACTCGAGAAAAAAAGTCCGTCTTCATGAAGTTTTCCCCTAAAATCATTGTTTTTCACGTTCAGTGCAGGGAACGCGCGCGGGGTGGGAGGGGGGGGGGGGGCATACTTGTATTGAATGCCCCCCCCCCCGATTCATGTGTGTGTGTGGTGTGGGGGGGCGGGACATTTTCCCTTGATGCCCCCCTGGCTCCGCCAGTGCAAGGAGACCCTCTGCCAGACATTGAATTAAATTTATTTTCCTATTTTCCAAATTTGCATAAGCAATTGCGAAACTTGTGTCATGCCGCGAAGCGGCGCGAAATTTTCTAGTTTTTGACTGTGGATAGCTGGATTTTAACTGTTGCAAAGGCAATTTTTACGATAAATTGTTAACTTTACCCGCAAAATTGTGAACTTCCCAGTGTTCTCCTAAGATCATTGTGTTTCACGTTCAGTGCAGGGAACGCGCGCGGGGGGGGGGGGGGGACATACTGGTATTGAATGCCCCCCCTCCCCGACATTCCTGTGGTGCGCGCGTGCGTGCGTGCGTGCGTGCGTGCGTGCGTGCGTGCGTGCGTGCGTGCGCGTGCGCGTGTGCGTGTGCGTGTGCGTGTGCGTGTGCGTGTGCGTGTGCGTGTGCGTGTGCGTGTGCGTGTGCGTGTGCGTGTGCGTGTGCGTGTGCGTGTGCGTGTGCGTGTGCGTGTGCGTGTGCGTGTGCGTGTGCGTGTGCGTGTGCGTGTGCGTGTGCGTGTGCGTGTGCGTGTGCGTGTGCGTGTGCGTGTGTGTGTGTGTGTGTGTGTGTGTGTGTGTGTGTGTGTGTGTGTGTGTGTGTGTGTGTGTGTGTGTGTGTGTGTGTGTGTGTGTGTGTGTGTGTGTGTGTGTGTGTGTGTGTGTGTGTGTGTGTGTGTGTGTGTGTGTGTGTGTGTGTGTGTGTGTGTGTGTGTGTGTGTGTGTGTGTGTGTGTGTGTGTGTGTGTGTGTGTGTGTGTGTGTGTGTGTGTGTGTGTGTGTGTGTGTGTGTGTGTGTGTGTGTGTGTGTGTGTGTGTGTGTGTGTGTGTGTGTGTGTGTGTGTGTGTGTGTGTGTGTGTGTGTGTGTGTGTGTGTGTGTGTGTGTGTGTGTGTGTGTGTGTGTGTGTGTGTGTGTGTGTGTGTGTGTGTGTGTGTGTGTGTGTGTGTGTGTGTGTGTGTGTGTGTGTGTGTGTGTGTGTGTGTGTGTGTGTGTGTGTGTGTGTGTGTGTGTGTGTGTGTGTGTGTGTGTGTGTGTGTGTGTGTGTGTGTGTGTGTGTGTGTGTGTGTGTGTGTGTGTGTGTGTGTGTGTGTGTGTGTGTGTGTGTGTGTGTGTGTGTGTGTGTGTGTGTGTGTGTGTGTGTGTGTGTGTGTGTGTGTGTGTGTGTGTGTGTGTGTGTGTGTCGCCTACTTACTGGGATATATTTCAAGCAAATGTTATTATAGCGATAAGTTTTATCACATCGATTGCGAACGCAATCAATCAAATTCGTAGAACATCTGATGTGCAAACAAATCACTCACTGTGTTCTTCGTGGAGAGCAGACAGCTGTATCTTGTTGGCTTCGTGCTGTGCCTTCTTTTTCAGTCGACAAACTCTGAAACAACGGAACGATACCGATTAAACACCATAACAAAAGTTTCCCTCTTTGAACACGCTTAGTTTGGTAGTTTAAAATATTCCACTGGACAAAAATATGAATGCGGGATAGCAATCAATTCCAAATTGAAAGATTTCAAAAGACGGAACGGCATCGGTCTCGGAGTCAGGGTGTTGAGAAGTTTGAAATATGTAACAGGCACAACAATGTGTTCTTTATACCAGCTCCCATTCTAAGGCGAGAGGTCACATAACTCAAGTAACTCAGTATAAACGCCGAACACACACGCGCGCACGCGCACGCGCCGCACGCGCCGCACGCGCCGCACGCGCCGCACGCGCCGCACGCGCCGCACGCGCCGCACGCGCCGCACGCGCCGCACGCACGCACGCACGCACAGCCGGACGTTGGACGGACCTGGAGGCCAGCTTGTTCTTCTCCTTGCGCGACTTGGGTCTGACGCTGAAGGGCAGCTCGGAGATGGGCGTCATGTCCGTGATGAGGTGGTTCAGCTTATCCAGGTCGCCACGGATCAGCAGCAGCTTCCGCGGACTGGGCGTCAGATCGTTGCCGTCGCCGCGCCGCGCCTTCCCACTGCCGGCATACACCAGTCTGCACCTATTGCCTGTGCCACATACAGTCTGCACCTAGTGCCTGTCCCACATACAGTCTGCACCTAGTGCCTGTCCCACATACAGTCTGCACCTGGTGCCTGTCCCACATACAGACTGCACCTGGTGCCTGTCCCACATACAGTCTGCACCTGGTGCCTGTCCCACATACAGTCTGCACCTGGTGCCTGTCCCACATGCAGTCTGCACCTGGTGCCTGTCCCACATACAGTCTGCACCTGGTGCCTGTCCCACATACAGTCTGAACCTAGTGCCTGTCCCACATACAGTCTGCACCTGGTGCCTGTCCCACATACAGTCTGGACCTAGTGCCTGTCCCACATACAGTCTGCCTGTCCCACATACAGTCTGCACCTATTTCCTGTCCCACATACAGTCTGCACCTGGTGCCTGTCCCACATACAGTCTGCACCTGGTGCCTGTCCCACATACAGTCTGCACCTGGTGCCTGTCCCACATACAGTCTGCACCTGGTGCCTGCCCCACATACAGTCTGCACCTGGTGCCTGCCTCACATACAGTCTGCACCTGGTGCCTGTGCCACATACAGTCTGCACATGGTGTCTGCCCCACATACAGTCTGCACCTGGTGCCTGTCCCACATACAGTCTGCACCTGGTGCCTGTCCCACATACAGTCTGCACCTGGTGCCTGTCCCACATACAGTCTGTACCTGGTGCCTGTCCCACATACAGTCTGCACCTGGTGCCTGCCCCACATACAGTCTGCACCTGGTGCCTGTGCCACATACAGTCTGCACATGGTGTCTGCCCCACATACAGTCTGCACCTGGTGCCTGTCCCACATACAGTCTGCACCTGGTGCCTGTCCCACATACAGTCTGCACCTGGTGCCTGTCCCACATACAGTCTGCACCTGGTGCCTGTCCCACATACAGTCTGTACCTGGTGCCTGTCCCACATACAGTCTGCACCTGGTGCCTGCCCCACATACAGTCTGCACCTGGTGTCTGCCCCACATACAGTCTGCACCTGGTGCCTGTGGCACATACAGTCTGCACCTGGTACCTGTCCCACATACAGTCTGCACCTGGTGCCTGCCCCACATACAGTCTGCACCTGGTGCCTGTCCCACATACAGTCTGCACCTGGTGCATGTGCCACATACAGTCTGCACCTGGTGCCTGTCCCACATACAGTCTGCACCTGGTGCCTGTGCCACATACAGTCTGCACCTGGTGCCTGTCCCACATACAGTCTGCACCTGGTGCCTGTGCCGCATACAGTCTGCACCTGGTGCCTGTCCCACATACAGTCTGCACCTGGTGCCTGTCCCACATACAGTCTGCACCTGGTGCCTGTCCTACATACAGCCTGCACCTGGTGCCTGTCCCACATACAGTCTGACCCTGATACACCTATCGTCTATCCCAGTGTTATATCCGAACTGCCATTCCAAATCGAGTCTTATAAACTAACCGCGCTATGGCCAAGCATGGACATAATAATATTCTTAGTCATGGGCGTCCCCCCAAGAAAGCAGACTTGCTTGATTTTTTGTTTGTTTGCTGAATTCGTTCCAAAGGATATGCAACTTTATGTATTCTTAGCTCAAATTACATGTCATTTTTAGCCATCGTTGAGTCCTTTCTTTGTACCTAATGATGTACGTACTTAATTACTTTGTAGAACATATAATTATGATATGGCAGCTAAAAGTTAGTACACAAGATTAGCTTCTGCTATGATTGAATGTCAAGTTCATCCATTCATTCACCATTCATTCCAAGGCTTTAGATACAATTCAGCCAAGGCAGCGAATAGCATAACGGCATGGATACATCCATCAATTTATGCTGTGTTCAAACAACAATCAGTTTTAGACTTTAGTCCCTTTGAGCCGCTGGAATTTATATAAATGGTGCTATAGCAGCATGCTTCTTATAATTTAAGTGGCTGAATAACTCTCTACAATCCATGCTAAGAAGTTTTTGGAAATATATCATAGAAGGGGTAGCTACTAGCTTGCTGGGCGAAAGCGAAGAAGATTCGCGAAAATAAGTGTTCACGAACACTCGTCACTCACTAAAATAAGTTTCCCCTCCAGGGGCGGATCCATGGGGCCAAGGAGCCATGGATATGCCATGGGCCATGCTTACCCCCCAAAGGTCCTGAAACGGTTACCCCCCCCTCCCAACACGGCCTGACGTACAGCGGTGGATGGCTGACACAGCTCGCTCTACCCTCCCCCCCCCCCCCCCAACTCAACAACTTCTCCCTAATGGCCTGCTACCCATTAGGGAGATTAGGCCTGCTACCCCATTAGGCCTGCTACCCATATTGGCAGATCCAGGGGGGGGGGGGGGCATTAGGGACAAATTCTCTCCTCACAGGACATGGGGGGCATTGAATACAAGTATGCCTCCCCCCGCACGTTCCTGCATTGGCTGTATGAGGTGATAACCCGCGCCCCGCTAGGGTGCAGAATCTGCCCTCCCCCTCCAGGATTTTCTCAACAACTTGAAACCTATCATATATATCGACATGCAACTTTAGGTACCTGATGCTGCATCAATTATACGTCGTCTTACAAAATTTCAATGAAATTGATCGTGTACTTTGAGAGATAATTACGTTTTAGTGACGTCATATCATGCCATTTTTCGAGTAAAAACGATAAATGTTAGAAAAATCGTAAAACATCGAGTGCTGAAGCAAATTGGAGAAGAAGAACAAATGAGCAGCCAGCAAATGACATTTTCTTCAAAATGGCTATCTCAGATTTTCGAAATTTTGAGATTTTTACCCCCAAAAGGAGAAAACAAATCCCTAAAATCAACATTTACAACGATATTTAAAAAATGAATATATATTGGAGAACCAAGTATGGACGATATCCAAACCAAATTTCAAAGCAATATCTTTATTTTATACCGACTTATGGCTCCCTAAGTATAAGTAGCTCATGACGTCATTTTTTGTTAAGTTGCATTCTTTGCCTTTTAGTTACCAGATACAGACAAATAAATCCGCCACTGTATTTCTGAGACAAAAATGGTCTATAAATATGCTTTTTATTTATATTATTATATTCCAAATGTTTTCCATGTGACCTGATCTTGACCTGAGGGCCATTATATGGGGTCAGGTTGTGAAAATGGCTGCTACTATCGAATTATAAGTGTACAATAATCCATAAAACATGTGTCGCATGGCTTTCGTAGACCTCTTGCCAATAGTGACATTTTGTGACCTGACCAGGTCACCTTGACCTTTACTTACAATTTCATTTTCGCTTATGTGGGAAATTCTTTATACCTTTGAGAGCAAATTGTGCGAGAATAGTCGCAATCTAAGGCTTTGGATGGCAAGTATGCCCCATTAACTCAAATACCTCGATTTTGACACTTGACCTGGCTGTGACCTTACATGTGACCTTATTTGGAAAACTTCGCGTATGCTTTAGATGCGTTTCATTAAGAGCATTTGATTGCCGCCTTGCGCCTCTCGCTGCGGTTATTGGATCGGGGAGTTAACAAGGCCTCGTTATCTTGCTATCGTGTTCGGCTGAATACCCCAGCGCGCGGGATAATTGGGGGAAAAACTACCCCCCCCCCCCACCCCCACCCCTCCCCGGTTAATTACTGTTTTGCGCTGGGGACCCGACGCCCTCCCCCCCCCCCCCCCCGCTGAACGACTCTTCGTGATGACGCCCCGACGCTACCCCCCCCCCCCCCCCCCCCACCCCGGTCAACAACTTTTGCTTTTGACTGCGACTGCGACTGTGAGTTGTGACTGCGTCCCCCCCCCCCAGTAAAAAATACGTGGCGACGCCCCTGAATTTAGCTCTTTCCCCATTTCATTCGCTATTTATTTCGTAAAACAGCATTCATAAATTTACACTGCGTTTTACAAAATACCATTTAACTTTTATAAAACGATTTGCACGGCTTGGGGAGGCAAATTCTACAACATTAATAACACTCAGAATCACACCACAGTCCACACTGCCTACATAGCCCGTAGCCGTGCAAACCTTACACGCCCATCACTGCCTGCGGGCGACACCGCCGCGGCTGCAGTACCTGTGCTTGATGCCCTCGCTCTGGAAGCTGCTGGAGAAGACCGGATCGACCGCCTGGCGCACGTGGTACGGGTCCGCCATGTCGGGAGACAGGTGCAGCCGGGCGCCCTTCGGACCCTTGGATTGCACGTTGTACTGCCAGAAGTATCGCTCCTTCCGGCTCAGAGACGAGCTCAGACTCTCGTCATCACCGACATTGGAGCCTGTGCAGGGAGGGGGGGGGGGTCAGACTGGTCAGACGGTCCGGTCAGATTGGTCAGACGGGGGCTGCTGTGGTCTGTCGGGCTCCAGTCCTGGCAGAGACGGCCAGACTGGAGAGAGGTGGTACGGTCTGTCAGCTCCAGTCCTGGCAGAGACGGTTGGTCAGGCGCGGAAGGGGGAGGGTGCTATCATCTGTCGGCCCCAGCCGTGCACAGGAGTGGTCCAGTCCGACTGGGGAGGGGTGCTATACGGTCTGGTGGACTCCAGTCCTGGCGGAGACGGTCTTTCCAGACAGGGGAGGGGGAGGGGGAGAGTATGGTCTGGTGGACTCCAGTCCTGGCGGAGACGGTCTTTCCAGACAGGGGAGGGGGAGGGGGAGAGTATGGTCTGGTGGACTCCAGTCCTGGGGGAGACGGTCTTTCCAGACAGGGGAGGGGGAGGGGAGAGTATGGTCTGGTGGACTCCAGTCCTGGCGGAGACGGTCTTTCCAGACAGGGGAGGGGGAGGAGGAGGGTATGGTCTGGTGGGCTCCAGTCCTGGCAGAGACGGTCTTTCCAGACAGGGGAGGGGGAGGGGGAGAGTATGGTCTGGTGGACTCCAGTCCTGGTGGAGACGGTCTTTCCAGACAGGGGAGGGGGAGGGGGAGAGTATGGTCTGGTGGACTCCAGTCCTGGGGGAGACGGTCTTTCCAGACAGGGGAGGGGGAGGGGAGAGTATGGTCTGGTGGACTCCAGTCCTGGCGGAGACGGTCTTTCCAGACAGGGGAGGGGGAGGGGGAGAGCTAAGTTGACTGAGCGAGTGATTTGTGATCAGCTGATGTCCTACCTGCAAAGTCACTGTATTCTTGGCGAGGAGCAGCATGGTTTCCGGCCCGGGCACTCCACGGAGTCGGCAATGCTGGACGCTGTTGGCCGCGTTGTTGGGCGCATAGATCAGGGAAATATCGCTTGTCTAACAACAGCAGACACCTCTAAAGCCTTTGACAGCGTCCCGCATTGCCGGCTCCTGGAGAAGCTCGGGTGGTATGGTATTGACGCGCACTGGTTTCGTGGCTGGTTGTGTGACCGTTCACAGCGTGTGATGGACAGTGAGAGCGCCCCAGTGTCGCACGGTGTGGTACAGGGGTCCCTTCTCGGGCCAATACTCTACCTGTTGTACACAAACGACTTTCCAAGTTACTTCACTGACACACAAATTGTAATGTATGCCGACGACATTCAGTTCATCCACTCATGCCTTCCCTGTAACATTCCAGCTCTAAAGCAGAACGTGGAGGACACTCTGAAAGCGGTACATGTGTGGTTTGTAGCCAATAGTTTAAAACTAAATCCAAACAAGACAGATATTTTGCTTGTCAAAACACGTCAGCGCCAGATACCGAACAATTTTTCAGTTACATTCAACGGCGCCACTCTGGTCCCCTCATCCAAAGCCAAAATATTAGGAATCATAGTCGATGCCCATCTCACATGGGAATCACATGTATCACTCGTGGTGCGCCGTTGCTACGCTACGTTGCGCGGTCTTTCAAAACTGTCGCATAGTCTTTCATATGATGTTAAGAAATTTTTGATAGAATCGCTAGTCATCCCTCATATCATGTATTGTATCACTGTGTGGGGCGGGTGTGGTGTGACGCAGAAAAAACGCGTGCAGAAGGTGCTGAATCACTGCGCTCGCGTCGTGTTCTCCGCTCGTAGATCAGAGCATGTCACTCCACTTCTTGAGGAGCTGCAGTGGGCATCGATTGACATGCGCGTGTGCGAGCGAGATATCGCAATGCTCCATCGGCTGTTTAGTCACCAGTATGCACCTCAGTGTCTACGAAACTCGATAAGTTACCGCAGTGACGCGTCTGTCAGGGACACTCGGGCCGCAGCCGCTGGACAGCTCCAGCTTCCGCGCGTGCGCACAGAAATGGCCAGACGGTATTTTGGATACAGGGCGCTCTCACTGTGGAACATGGCTCCTACGGATGTAAAGGAAGCCAAAAGCTCAGCTGGAAGTAGAAGGAAGGCGGAGGCATGGCTGAGGGCGCGAGACCATGCCAGGTGACTAGAATGATTGTGTCATATGTTCGCGACTTGTTTCTGAACGGATTGTCTATGTATTTTATCCAGTGTTCCATTTTACCCTGTGTTTTACTATATATCTTGTATTGACTCTTGGTCATAAGAGCCATCACATGGAGACCATTCGAAATAAATGAATGAATGAATGAATGAATGAGAGTATGGTCTGGTGGGCTCCAGTCCTGGCAGAGCCGGTCTTTCCAGACAGGGGAGGGGGAGGGGGGAGGGTATGGTCTGGTGGACTTCAGACGGCGGCAGAGACGGTCTTTCCAGACATGGGAGGGGGAGGGGGAGGGTATGGTCTGGTGGACTTCAGACGGCGGCAGAAACGGTCTTTCCAGACAGGGGAAGGGGAGGGTATGGTCTGGTGGACTTCAGACGGCGGCAGAGCCGGTCTTTCCAGACAGGGGAGGGGGAGGGGGAGGGTATGGTCTGGTGGACTTCAGACAGCGGCAGAGCCGGTCTTTCCAGACAGGGGAGGGGGAGGGGGAGGGTATGGTCTGGTGGACTTCAGACGGCGGCAGAGACGGTCTTTCCAGACAGGGGAGGGGGAGGGGGAGGGTATGGTCTGGTGGACTTCAGACGGCGGCAGAGACGGTCTTTCCAGACAGGGGAGGGGGAGGGGGGAGGGTATGGTCTGGTGGACTTCAGACGGCGGCAGAGCCAGTCTTTCCAGACAGGGGAGGGGGAGGGGGAGGGGGAGGGGGGGAGGGGGAGGGGGAGGGGGAGGGGGAGGGGGAGGGGAGGGGGGAGGGGGAGGGGGAGGGGGAGGGGGAGGGTATGGTCTGGTGGACTTCAGACGGCGGCAGAGACGGTCCTTTCCAGACAGGGGAGGGAGGGGGAGGGTATGGTCTGGTGGACTTCAGACGGCGGCAGAGCCGGTCTTTCCAGAAGGGGAGGGGGAGGGGGGAGGGTATGGTCTGGTGGACTTCAGACGGCGGCAGAGCCGGTCTTTCCAGACAGGGGAGGGGGAGGGGGAGGGTATGTCTGGTGGACTTCAGACGGCGGCAGAGCCGGTCTTTCAGACAGGGAGGGGGAGGGGGAGGGTATGGTCTGGTGGACTTCAGACGGCGGCAGAGCCGGTCTTTCCAGACAGGGGAGGGGGAGGGTATGGTCTGGTGGACTTCAGACGGCGGCAGAGCCGGTCCTTTCCAGACAGGGGAGGGGGAGGGGGAGGGGGGAGGGGGAGGGGGAGGGGGAGGGGGAGGGTATGATCTGGTGGACTTCAGACGGCGGCAGAGCCAGTCTTTCCAGACAGGGGAGGGGGGAGGGGAGGGGCGGGAGGGTATGGTCTGGTGGACTTCAGACGGCGGCAGAGCCGGTCTTTCCAGACAGGGGAGGGGGAGGGGGAGGGTATGGTCTGGTGGACTTCAGACGGCGGCAGAGCCGGTCTTTCCAGACAGGGGAGGGGGGAGGGGAGGGAGGTATGGTCTGGTGGACTTCAGACGGCGGCAGAGAGACCAGCGCCAGCGACACTGAGCTGCAGGTGACCGAGTATTCGGCCGTTTTAAATCGTTAATGGATCGTTTCCTCTAAAAGAACACATCTCTACTTTTGATGCCCCACAGCTGATAATCAGCCGTCCACACCGCTGACGTCCCGCTGACGGTGGAGAGCTCGGAGGCCAGACGAGGCTAAATCCGGACCGGATGGCATGGACGAAGTAGCTCGGTCGGACCGGGTCTAAATACAGCGCCGGCAATCACCGCTCCGGGAGAGAGCCGTGGGGGGCGACGGCAAGAGGGCGAGGCAAGCTCGCAGTTCAGTTGGTTAGGGGGCGTAAGGTTGACCTAGTACCATTTGGTGTTCCTTCTAGCGCACTGGGTACGCTACGTATCCCGCTCCGATCCCGTTCTACATATTTTCTCTCTGTTGCTTCCCTGTGCCATCCTCCCTTCCCCGCTGCGCTCTTCCCTCGTCTGCCCTGCGCGGTTCTCTCGTCTCACCTGCGTCACTATCGCTGTCCGAGTCCCGCTCCTCCTGCGAGTCGGCTCCGTCGTCCGCGTACGAATCGTACGAGCCGGGACTGAGGATGCCACCTGCCGCCAGACCACATCCACAGTCGGAGCACTGACACGGCCGGCCGCGGAACCCCAGCCTCAGACACGGCCGGCCGCGGAAACCCAGCCACAGCCACAGGTCAGAGTCAGGAGGGACCACAGCCACAGGTCAGAGTCAGGAGGGACCCCCATCCACAGGTCAGAGTCAGAGTCAGGCGGGACGACAGCCACAGCCACAGGTCAGAGTCAGGAAGAACCACAGCCACAGCCACAGGTCAGAGTCAGGAGGGACCACAGCCACAGGTCAGAGTCAGGAGGGACCCCGTCCACAGGTCAGAGTCAGAGTCAGGCGGGACGACAGCCACAGCCACAGGTCAGAGTCAGGAAGAACCACAGCCACAGACACAGGTCAGAGTCAGGAGGGACCACAGCCACAGGTCAGAGTCGGAGTCAGGCGGGACCACATCCACCGGTCAGAGTCGGGAGGGACCACAGCCACAGGTCAGAGTCAGGGGGACCCAGCCACAGGTCAGAGTCAGAGTCAGGCGGGACCACAATCACAGGTCAGAGTCGGAGTCAGGCGGGACCACAGCCACCGGTCAGAGTCAGAGTCAGGCGGGACCACATCCACCGGTCAGAGTCGAGAGGGACCACAGCCACAGGTCAGTCAGTGGGGACCCAGCCACAGGTCAGAGTCAGAGTCAGGCGGGACCACAGTCACAGGTCAGATTCAGAGTCAGGCGGGACCACAGCCACAGCCACAGGTCAGAGTCAGGCGGGACGACAGCCACAGCCACAGGTCAGAGTCAGGCGGGACCACAGCCACAGGTCAGATTATTCAGAGTCAGGCGGGACCCACAGCCACAGCCACAGGTCAGAGTCAGGCGGGACGACAGCCACAGCCACAAGTCAGAGTCAGGCGGGACCACAGCCGGAGTCGGACTCGGGCGGGACCACAGTCACTGGTCAGAGTCAGAGTCAGGCGGGACCACAGTCGCAGCCACAGGTCACAGTCAGGCGGGACCACAGACACAGGTCAGAGTCAGGCGGGACCACAGCCGCAGCCACAGGTCAGAGACGAGACAGACGCGGTGCAGACCACAGTGAACATGACCAACGTAAAGACGTGTCCGACAAACAGGACAAGTGCAATTCTTGACCAATGCACGACTACCCGCTGCTGGCTTCCCCCGGTTGCAAAGGAACAAATTCGGACAGAGAGATGCAACAGAGAGGTTGAAAGTCGAGAAGTGCAGGCCGCTAGAGGTCCATAATCGTTTTGACTGTGGCCATGCATCGGTCGGTTCACACTGATTGCTTTATTGTGAAGATATATAGCTAATTGCCAGCATCAGCTTATCCGCTGTGAGCTGTGATCGGTTCCCACTTGTGATCGGTTCCTCACCTGAGAGTGAAGAGGCCGAGTCGCGCATCTCGTCCCGGCGACCAAACCCGGCCGTGGTCGGTAGCAGCACATCGCCGCAGGGCACAGAGCTGCTGAGGCGGCCGGCCAGGCCGGCGCTGGAGGAGTGCGGAGCCGAGCCGCTCAGTGGCGGCGGTCCTCCTCCAGCAGCCAGCAGCGCCTGCAGCGTCACCCGCCGCCCAGACGGGTAGCTCGGCAGCAGGGGGTCAAAGCGGCTCGCTGGAGACGCCGCTCCTCCCACCGGCCACTCACAGCGGCCCGCTGGCGAGGCTGCACCGCCTGCCGGCCACTCAGACTTGAACGTCCAGTCGGGTACCTCGGCCTTCACTGTCGGCGGCGGCGGGCCGGCCGACTGCGTGGCCATCGGCTGCGTGGCCATCGGCTCCAGCTCCAGTTCGTGCAGATCATCGCCAGCGTTGAGCTCCGTCAGCGTGGGACCCGGCATCAGCTCGCTGACCTCGACACCCTCGAAAATATCGTCATCGATCTGAAACTGCTGCAGGTTGCGCGCCAGCTCGGGCTCCTGGCTGCCGACCAGCCAGCTGCCCGGGCTCGGGCTGGAGGCCAACTCGGCTCCCGGCGGCAGCTGGTAGGAGGAGGCGCCGCCGCCGGCCGACGATCCGAGCTCCACGGCCCCCCGCTCCGGACGGCGCTCGGTGAACTCTGGGCCGCACCAGGGCCACTGTGGCCGGCCCGGGATCGGCACGCTGGCTGTGTACGACTGAGGGTCGTCTGAAGGGTACGGGTCGTCTCCACTCTCCATGACGCTGCCAGGCTCCGTTTGTCGAGAGAAGGCGCCGCTCTGAGCCAGGCCCACGCCCATCGCACGGTTTATCTGGGGAGAAATGTCGCGGCAGGTTAAGCAATGATACGTTCAAGGTAAAGTGATAAAGCTGAACAAAATGGTTTTGTTTACGGGAGCCTGCATTCAGTTGTGCTACATGAGAACTTCGCATCTTCTAGTTCTACCAATAAATGTATAGATAAGCTACATCGAGCGGCTGCTGTTATGCATCATCAAATCAAACATAAGCCAGCTTTATACGTAGGTAATGCAAACAAACTCAATCACCAATTCATATTTGAAATGTAAATTTCGCACAAAACTGTTCCGCAGACCGCAATCAGAGCTGCAGTGGCCCAAAAGCAACCAAAAGCAACTAAAGGCGAACACGCCCCTCTCACATATTTGTGATGAATGACACATTAAATGATGCTCCATTGAGCTTGTTAGTCAACAGCGATGGTTCGGCGAGTTATTTAGGACGCACCAGCAAGAGGTTTTCTACCAGTGATCAGATGAGAACTTACCGATGACTCGGTGAGAACTTACTAGTTACCAACGAGCCAGTGAGGACTCACCAGTGAGCCTGTGATAACTTACCATTGAGCCGATGAGAACTTACCAGTGAGCCGGTGAGAACTTACCAGCGAGCCGGTGAGAACTTACCAGTGAGCCGGTGAGAATTTACCAGCGAGCCGGTGAGAACTTACCAGTGAGCCGGTGAGAACTTACCAGCGAGCCGGTGAAAACTTACCAGTGATCCGGTGGAACTTACCATTAACCCGGTGAGAACTTACCAGTGAGCCGGTGAGAACTTACCAGTGAGCTGGTGAGAACTTACCAGTGAGCCGGTGAGAACTTACCATTGAGCCGGTGAGCCGGTGAGAACTCACCAGTGAACCGGTGAGAACTTACCAGTGAGCCGGTGAGAACTTACCAGTGAGTCGGTGAGAACTTACCAGTGGGCCGGTGAGAACTTACCAGTGAGCCGGTGAGAACTTACCAGTGGGCCGGTGAGAACTTACCAGTGAGCCGGTGAGAACTTACCATTGAACCGGTGAGAACTTACCAGTGAGCCGGTGAGAACTTACCAGTGAACCGGTGAGAACTTACCAGTGAGCCGGTGAGAACTTACCAGTTTGCCGGTGAGAACTTACCAGTGAGCTGGTGAGAACTTACCAGTGAGCCGGTGAGAACTCACCAGTGAGCCTGTGAGAACTTCCCATTGAGCCGGTGAGAACTTACCAGTGAGCCGGTGAGAACTTACCATTGAACCGGTGAGAACTTACCAGTGAGCCGGTGATAACTTACCAGTGAGCCGGTGAGAACTTACCAGTGAGTCGGTGAGAACTTACCAGTGAGCCGGTGAGCCGGTGAGAACTCACCAGTGAGCCGATGAGAACTTACCAGCGAGCCGGTGAGAACTTACCGCTGACCCGGTGAGAACTCACCAGTGAGCCGGTGAGAACTTACCAGTGAGCCGGTGAGAACTTACCAGCGAGCCGGTGAGAACTTACCGCTGACCCGGTGAGAACTCACCAGTGAGCCGGTGAGAACTTAACAGAGAGCCGGTGATAATTTACCAGCGAGTCGGTGAGAACTTACCAGTGAGCCGGTGGAACTTACCATTAACCCGGTGAGAACTTACCAGCGAGCCGGGGAGAACTTAGCGCTGAACCGGTGGGAACTTACCGCTGACCCGGTGATAACTTACCAGTGAGCCGGTGAGAACTTACCAGTGAACCGGTGAGAACTTACCCGTGAGCCGGTGAGAACTTACCAGCGAGCCGGTGAGAACTCACCAGTGAGCCGGTGAGAACTTACCCGTGAGCCGGTGAGAACTTACCATTGAGCTGATGATAACTTACCAGTGACCCGGTGATAACTCACCAGCGACCCGGTGAGAACTCACCAGCGACCCGGTGAGAACATACCAGTGAGCTGGTGAGAACTTACCAGTGAGCCGGTGATAACTTACCATTGAGCCGGTGATAACTTACCATTGAGCCGGTGATAACTTACCAATGAGCCGGTGAGCGGCAGGGAGCCGGAAGTCGGGTGGTCGCCGGGGGCCGGAGCCGAGGCCCAGGCCAGCCGCCGGCTCGGAGTGTCGAACTCCAGAATGGTGGTGGGGGTGACCGCCTGTGGCAGCATCCCAGGAAATCAGAGCTCCGGACCACCGACACACACACATTGGCACATCTCCACCACGTGCTGCGGCCATCCAAGTCACGTGACCCAGCCACATCTCCAACCACGTGCTGCGGCCATCCAAGTCACGTGACCCAGCCACATTGCCACATCTCCAACCACGTGCTGCGGCCATCCAAGTCACGTGACCCAGCCATATTGCCATATCTCCAACCACGTGCTGCGGCCATCCAAGTCACGTGACCCAGCCACATTGCCACATTTCCAACCACGTGCTGTGGCCATCCAAGTCACGTGACCCAGCCACATTGCCACATCTCCAACCACGTGCTGCGGCCATCCAAGTCACGTGACCCAGCCACATTGCTACATTTCCAACCACGTGCTGCGGCCATCCAAGTCACGTGACCCAGCCACATTGCCACATCTCCAACCACGTGCTGCGGCCATCCAAGTCACGTGGCCCAGCCACATTGCCACATCTCCAACCACGTGCTGCGGCCATCCAAGTCACGTGACCCAGCCACATTGCCACATTTCCAACCACGTGCTGCGGCCATCCAAGTCACGTGACCCAGCCACATTGCCACATCTCCAACCACGTGCTGCGGCCATCCAAGTCACGTGACCTAGCCACATTGCCACATTTCCAACCACGTGCTGCGGCCATCCAAGTCACGTGACCCAGCCACATTGCCACATCTCCAACCACGTGCTGCGGCCATCCAAATCACGTGACCCAGCCACATTGCCACATCTCCAACCACGTGCTGCGGCCATCCAAGTCACGTGACCCAGCCACATTGCCTCATCTCCAACCACGTGCTGTGGCCATCAAAGTCACGTGACCCAGCCGGACAAAGCGCCAACACAGCAAATGTTTTGTAAATCATCCACACTACACTTTGATGCTTAGGCCACTGGACTAGGTTAAGACAACATATCATATAACCATGTTCAAGCAACACCGCCGAGACGACGTTCGTTGTCGGCGAAATCACGTCGCATATATTCCAGGAACTCAGACGTTTATCGGCCAGTTGGGCAACGACTCAGCGATGACACGACCTTCCCGCATAGTTTGTGGCGGCATAGAGCGTAGCACTATGACGAGCGACCGAGCCGAGCCGGTGCAGCAGCCACAGGGCGGCTGCACCGTGTCCTGATCTGAGACTGAGTACACGTGTACCTGACGGGCGGCTCGGGTCGCGCGACAGAGCCCTCCGTCCCCGGCCGCTGCCCGGCTGGCAGTCTGCCTGCCCCGTGACGTCAGCCCGGGCAGCTCTGGCAACACCCACAGAGACACAGGCCGGTGTGACCAGCCGAACGGCAGGTCTGATAATCACTCAATTCCAGTCACTGGATGGGTCCAGTCGGCACCGATAAATCATGAATGGAGACATTGAATGTCATAAGCAATGCTTGCAGCTGCCATCATTCGTAGGCATGATGTAAAAATGTGAGAAATGTTGAAGGAAAAACGTCTTTTCTATCCCACGCGACGGATTCTTTGCACGAACAGTTTTGGTTTATTAAGCTGAGCCTCCCTCCCCGATTTCGAGGCAGGCGAAGAAAACCACACATTGAAGCACTTCAGTCTGCAGAGCTCATATCCAAATTAGGGACCAGCCAAATAAGCACCAGCAGAACATTCTAAAATGAGAATTAGGTAGGTATGTCGAGTTTGGTCCAGCATCGCTTCGCTTGAATACAAAACATATTTGATGATGACATCAAATACATAACGTAACTTACATATATAGGTACAAGGGCGGATCCAGCGGGTCGTTTTTTTTTGGGGGGGCAAACTTTTTTTAGCGGACCTTACCTACCCCCAACTTCGATTTTTTCCCGGATTTGGGCCACTTTATTTTGCAACCAGACGATTTATATATATTTTTTAATAGGTTTTCGACCTTTTGGGATATCGAAAAAGGAAAGATGTCAGCTTGCAGTTTTTATTGTTCCGACATTGCCTTACACTGATAAAAACGATGTCAATTGTCAGCTGTACCCAGGGGCGTCGCCCATAATTTTTGAGTGGGGGGGTCGGCTAAAATGACGATAAAAAAATGTACCCCAATTTGTTATGCGTGTATTTATTTTAAGCCTTCGCAGCATTTGTAATGTGGATTTGCCTGATACAACTTCTTCTTAGCCTTGCAGAGGATAAGAAGCTAAAAATGTTATTCCTTCAATTCAGCGTTACGACGAAACGAATACGATGACGATGGCTTCGTTATGATGGTGGCCACTGATGTTACGCCGCGAAGCGGCGGCGTGAACGTTTTGATTTTAGGTTGTGGAAAACGCAATTTTAATATTGGAACCAGACCGTGAGTGGAGCCAAGCCTCAGGTAACCCCTTTTCCTGGTTGCACATCTCGGTATGATGCAAGAAGTTGAAATGAAGGTAGTTTTTCATATACATTAGCCTCGGATAGTAAATCACGATGACCGGTGGCAGTCTGCGCTCAATAGTACATATTATAATAATAACTGTAGTCTGTATACATACCTATGTACCAAACTGTAACAAACAACTGGTAACGGTGCAAATGGTTTCAAAGTAGCAAGAGGCAGGCCGTCATTTCCGCACATAAATGGTCCCTGTGGATCTGGAGGAGCCTGGGGGAGATGGCTTGGGGAGATGGTCCTCGCCTGGTCCCCACTATCAGCTCTTCTGACCAGCAAGTTGGGCACCGCTGGAGCAGCCTCCGGTTGCCGAGGTCCGCGTCTTTGCATTCGCGTCGCCTTTTTCGGAACTCGGCAGAACTCGGCTAGCTAAACATGTAGCCCGCTTTTAAGTTAATATTTTATGAAGACAGTTGGCCCTGGGGCCAGCAATTACCGCCAAGGAGAGCCTCTGCAAGACACTTAATGGAATTAATTTTCCAAATGTGTATATGCAATTGCGAAACTTGTGTCATGCCGCGAAGCGGCGCGACATTTTACAGGTTTTGACTGTGGCTAGCTGGATTTTGACTGCTGCATTTTTGGGATGCCCAGTACCGTTCTAAAAACGCAAATATAGCATGTATTAGATTCACGTCTTGGGGGGGGGGGGGGGCAAAACATAGTTTGCCCCCCCCCCCCTAAACAGGCTTGGGGGGGGGGGGGCATGGCCCCGTTCGCCCTCCCCCTGGATCCGCCCTTGCATAGGTATGCACCTACCTTATAACGTAAAATACAAATACAAAGTCAACGTTGAGAGCACAAAGGAATAACAATCTAATGAGGTTATGAATTATTTAGGAAGCTGGACGAAGTTCCCAGAAATAAGTAGGCACACCTTAAATAAGCATATCAGACGTCACTTCATCAATATTTACAGCACGTCGGTTGAATGAGGACAAAATGTTTGATGTCACATTGTCATTTTCATGTGCTCATTGCGTTTTCCATCGGTGAATTGGTCGATGAGTTTATGGCTCAGTATTTATTTTTATATCCTATCGATATTTTAATTGTATTTCCTTTTCGTGGTAGAATTAGGTTAAATTTATCACTTATCATCGTTTGGGTCAAGGAATAGTATATGAGAACGCAAGGGCGACGACACAAAATTTTGAGTGGGGGCCAGCACGATATTTGGGGGGCCAGCCAGGTGTTTGCCCCCACTCCCCAAAGGCGTATGTTAAAATCCTGCTAATCTGAGCAGCGGGGGCGGCGGAGCGAGTCTGGGGGAGGGGGGGGGGGGGCTTAGGTCCCCGGTGGCAACGTCCCTGTGAGAGCGTGATTTGGAGGAACGTTACTGTTGTCTGGTCATCATGGATGCATGTTTGTGGTGTTGCATGAGGAGCAGGGATGTAGGAACGTCACGAAAAGTGCGAGGGGGGACCTTTGATCTCGTCTTTTATAAACCCAACCCCCCTATGCAATATGTATTTGCAGATGAGCTCTTCTCGTCCTGACGAACCGTTTGCCATCACACATTTTTCTCACTAAGCAAAATACAAGATATTTGCAAACAATTTGGCCGAAAAGTGAGTGACTAGTGAGCCATGGCCCACGCCCCCCTGTTCCTACGCCTTTGTGTTTGTGCATGAGTGCGTGACATACTTATGTGTTCTGTAATGTGTGTGTGTGTGTGTGTGTGTGCATATGTAAACGGAGTAGGTGCCCCTTCGGCCCCAGAGGATTTCAAAGGATTTCATCCGTCTCAGAAGTCAGAGGATTTCAAAGTGATACTCTCGACCAGTTCTTCCCGATTAGGAGGCATTAACGAAGTTCGCCTTCCAGGGAACCTTCAGAGGAACACGGAACACTTATGCCGATGACACGAAATAAAACATTTGGTTTTGACTACACTTCACACTACCCTGGTAGATAGACTGTGCCGCAAGCCTTCGTTGCATAACGGGTTGCCTACCGTGACCCAGCAGAGCTGCATCGCTCCGAACCCGACACTTAAGACTGTGCCACATTACTTCGCTGCAATGCGGAACAGCACATAACCAGCTCAATAATTATTGGAGGGTTTTTGATGCACAGCGGTGTGGGTCGATTTACTGATCTTTTGTATTTATTTTGAGGGTAACTTAATTAACCCTATTTGTAACAGGGGGGGGGGGGGGGGCAGATTCCGCCCCCCCCCCTCCTCATGTTTTTCGCGGATATCTCCAGAACGGCTGGGAGCAGGCCCATGAAATTTTGGGACTTTTCATAGAATTGAACTCCGCATTTGGAGTCAAAATTTTGAGTTCTTAACTTGAACAGAGGCGGTTCCAGGGCACAGTTTTGGGTGGGTTCGGAGGCGACATTTGGCGAAAATACGGAAATGCGATCTTCACGGTTTCTTCCTAACTGCATCAAGTATGAAGGAGTTACATCGGCTTACCGTGATTGCAACAAGTGCAAATTAGATGATGTTAATGAAATATCATACAAAATTGCATGGCAGAGGCGGTTTCAGGGGCTTGAAAAGGGGGGGGGGGTTCCAGGAAGTATTCAATGCTTGGCGGGAAGCCAATAGAGCAATGTAAGGGGCATTTATAGCCATCACGATGTAAAAGATAGCTTCTGCTTCCATTATCTGCATAATTTATTACATATAGAGTTTCAGGGGCGTGTTCAGGAACATGAAAAGGGTGGGTGACTGGCATGGTGATGACGATATGCCAGCGATAACGGCGCAATATACGTTTAGCTTATAATAATATATGCACATATGAGACCAGAAAAGGGAATAAAGTCATTTTTTTTTTGCAGAGGCGCGCTCAGGAATGGAAGAAAGGGGGTCATATTATTGCAAGGAAACTAAGAGGCATGAGCGTACAATGACATAACATACTGCAGTTTTCGGATGAAACACGCACCACAGGCTACTCTACGAACGATTATAAGATAATAGGCGAGTCCAGGTAGGGTAAAAAGGGGGTAAGCAATGTTAATTGAAGTTGTAAGTGAAATAGTCACTGTTGACTAGTTAGTATCATAATAGCGGATAATATACTTATCAAAAGGTCTTGCGCCGCCCTAGTTTGGATCCTGGATACGCCTATGATGAAGTACAACATGCAAAAAGGAACTATCTATGATCAGTAACATATTTATATGCTGGGTAGCAACTTGTCTGCGGTTAATATTTTTCCCAATTTTACCCCCCTTTTTCACTAACCTGATACCGCCTATGGCAAAAATATGATTTATAACTGTTTTTCTAATGTCTTAATCACATACCATTTCATTTATCAAAAAACAACATCAAAAAATGGTTTTATTACGCATTTACTTCACCCCCATATTGAGTGACCTGCACGCGCCTATGATTTTTGAATTTTCAAACGTCACCGTCATATATCAATTTCCGATTCAATCTCTATCGATTCCTATTAGTTGTGTTAAAATCGGTCGATAAACATGAAAGCTATGTTGAATCAAAAATACCACTAAAATTTTTCGTTTCTGCCCCCCTGTTGCCCCCCTATCCAAAATTTAGATTTTTTTTATTATTTATAAATGTAGATCGTGTTGAGAGGAACCAAACACCGTTTCATTTTTGAAAATCGGACGGGTAGATCTCGAGATCTCCGGGGGGGGGGGCGGAATCCGCCCCCCCCCCCTGTTACAAATAGGGGTAGCCAGGAGCCTGTTACAAATAGGGTTAAGTGGCTTAAGTCCCCCTTTCACCGAGCAAACGTATGCTCCTTTTTAATGATAATAACCTACATTGTAGTTAAAATATATTATTTTTCAAAATAAGTTATTTCCCGTAAATTTCTTAGGTACATTGCACGAATTAATTATTTTGAGCAGAGATACCTATTACCATTTACAGTGTTGTTGCTTGAAAAATGCGCCACTATGATGCGTCTGATACGATGTTGTATGATTGATACAAGGGCGTGATAACTACTTTGAAGTTGGGGGGAGGGGCGAACTTTTTGGCAATACTTCGGCAAAAATTAAGCCTGAAGAGAAGCAATGTGTGCCGCTCTTGAAGTGATACCCAATGCTGATTATTGCCAATAGTATGTCATATTTAACCCGCACCGTGCCGGGGGAGGGGGTGTTTAGACCCACCCTCAGGTTTTTTGAAGATAGCGCAAAAACGGCGGCCATTATGTAAACAAAAATATCGGGTCATCTCAGGTCAGGTCACCAGACCAGGTCACGTGACCCCACCTACAAAAGACCTGTGGTCGTACCCAGGGCTGCGGAGTCGAAGTCGAAGTCGGAGTCGGTCGGAGTCGGCAGTTTTGGCCGGAGTCGGAGTCGGAGTCGCTAAAATCTTACCGACTCCAACTCCGGCCCGGAATCGGAGTCGACTTTTTGGCAATTGGTGATTACTTTGGTCGGTAGAATAGTCGTCGGCCTAGGGACATTAACTTTACATCACTTTCGAAAGAAAATGAGTGGAAAATGAATCGAGTAGAAAGTTTACTCAACTAGCGGTAGATTTGCGCCTGATGAAGATAGGGCAATAATGTTTACGTCATCTGATGATGATTGGGTCTTTGGACGCACCGACTCTTACAGTCACACGGCGGCCATTTTAATATCATCGTGCTCGCTTCGTCAAGGAGCTTCGAATCATACCATGGTGACCAGGTTACCTAAGTCAAATTCAAAATTTGACCTCAGGTCAAGGTAATTTAAGGTCATGTGGTGAACCAGGTATGTCGTGCTGCGCAATGTCGGACGCGTCTCGACGAGACATACACAGTGGTGCCGGTCTCACGTTCTTATCTTCATTTTATTCCGCCGCCTGCAGGCGAGCGCGACAGGGCTCGACGCGCGGCCGGCACGCCCGTGCTCGGGCGGCGTAGCATTGTTCTCCATACTGTTAAGAATAAAAACAAACGAAAAAATTGATGGCATTGCAGATATTGCTTCGGATGCGATTGGAGAACGGATATAGGCCGGAGTCGGAGCTGGAGTCGGAGTCGGAGTCGATTTTTTCAGGCCGGAGTCGGAGTTGCTAAAATGATGTCGACTCCGCAGCCCTGGCTCGTACCACAGTCACACTTTTTGGATGATCGGTTTTACACTTACAGGATTTCATAAGGTCATATATATCTACAATTCGTATGTCTTTGATTTTTTTTTATATCAGCGAACTAAGGTCGGGTCAATTGCAGGACCTTCCCATTATAAGTCAATGGGAAATATTAAAATGCTTCCTATTCTGAGGATACGCAAGATAGCAGTCTAATTCTTTCTGGATCATGTTATTATAGACCATGCTTGATGAACTAGGTGCCATTTTTGTTCAGTGACCCCTACAGGAACAGCCGAGGTCATCCGAGGTCACCAACAGTTTTTTTGTCAAATACTCTCGACATAATGACGATAGAGAAGTGAAACCGACACCAATGTGTTTTTATCGTTGAGGCACGTCTTCCCATATGCAACATTACCTACTTGGGTTACCACTTGACCTTGACCTGAGATCAAATTGTTATATTAGTGTCCTTGATAAAACCGTCTATATCTCGATAACTAAAAAAGTGACCCCTGGAATGATGCCGACGCGCGGGAAAAAAGTTCGAAAGATAATTGAATTCGCTGTCGCTAAGGTTCAATCAGAATTGACTTAAGGGCAATAGTTCGGTCAGCAGAGCAGAAGCCATTGAATTTAAGTCTAACAATTGCCGCATTGTTGTTAAGGAATAACTGTTGACAAGCACGATAGAGTATAACAGATTTCACCATTGTGTTTGTCTCGTCGAGACACATCGAATGATATATTGGGTGACCTAGTTAGATCATATAAAAACATGGCCTGACTTGAGGTCAGGTCAAGGTCAACTCTTATATCAATTAATTCGTCTCGACAAGCCGCATACAATGGTGAAAACCCCATTGCTCTGCCTTGATTTGGTAAATAGTTATTGAATAAAAACCATACGGGACTTGGGGGGTCACCTGAGTTGACCTCGTAGAGGTCAAATAACAAATGTAACATACGGCTTTGCATTTGGCACAAGAGTGGTGAGAAAAAAATCCGGTGAAAATTGGTCAAATTTAGCCATTTCCTATGGATTTATACGTGTTTGCATTTGTCCCCATGTACTTATAATGGGGAAGTCACAAAATCGACCTGATCTTAGGTCACCGATATAACAAATTCGAGATAAACGAATTATAGGTACCTGATGACAACCTATGAGTTTCAAACCGTTTGGCCATTCACGGTGGCTGTGGCACGACCGTAAACTTTGTGGAGGTGGGGTCTCTTTACTTTTCCTGGTGACCTGACCTGAGATGACCCGAGTCCCGAGGTAAAACAATTCACACTGTGTGGGTAAATGATGCCCAAACATCTGTGCCAAATTTCGCGGCGCTGCGCACCGCCGTTGAAACTCCGGTAACAATGCCCTTGTTCTTATACAGAGTCGAGTGATCGTGTAAAAAGTTTGTTTGGGGGTGGGGGGGGGGGGGCGTCCCACCTCAGGTCCAAAGTGGGGGGGGGGGGGGGTGGCGAGTTGACCCCACTGATTCCCCCACCCCCGGTGCTCACGTCCCTGGATTGATATACGTGTCAAGGTCAACTTCAAGGTTAAAGTTGTCGCTTCGGCCGTCAGGAACAAATATATTAAAACGGAGCTACCAATTTATCAAGGCAAGGACCTCCAGGGTCCTCTGGTGCTCCCAGGACCTCCAGGGTCCTCTGGTGCTCCCAGGACCTCCAGGGTCCTCTGGTGCTCCCAGGACCTGCAGGGTCCTCTGGTGCTCCCAGGACCTCCAGGGTCCTCTGGTGCTCCCAGGACCTCCAGGGTCCTCTGGTGCTCCCAGGACCTCCAGGGTCCTCTGGTGCTCCCAGGACCTCCAGGGTCCTCTGGTGCTCCCAGGACCTCCAGGGTCCTCTGGTGCTCCCAGGACCTCCAGGGTCCTCTGGCGCTCCCAGGACCTGCAGGGTCCTCTGGTGCTCCCAGGACCTCCAGGGTCCTCTGGTGCTCCCAGGACCTCCAGGGTCCTCTGGTGCTCCCAGGACCTGCAGGGTCCTCTGGTGCTCCCAGGACCTCCAGGGTCCTCTGGTGCTCCCAGGACCTCCAGGGTCCTCTGGTGCTCCCAGGACCTCCAGGGTCCTCTGGTGCTCCCAGGACCTCCAGGGTCCTCTGGTGCTCCCAGGACCTCCAGGGTCCTCTGGTGCTCCCAGGACCTCCAGGGTCCTCTGGCGCTCCCAGGACCTCCAGGGTCCTCTGGTGCTCCCAGGACCTCCAGGGTCCTCTGGTGCTCCCAGGACCTCCAGGGTCCTCTGGTGCTCCCAGGACCTCCAGGGTCCTCTGGTGCTCCCAGGACCTCCAGGGTCCTCTGGTGCTCCCAGGACCTCCAGGGTCCTCTGGTGCTCAACCAACAGTTTAAATCATCGTTTGAAGGTTGTCACAGTAAGATTGACGACACATCGACAGACGACACCTCACCAACATATAATCACTTTGAGATTTGTTAGCGCAATAAATTATAAACTGTTCCCTCCCTCCCTCCCGCTCAACGACTTTTCGCGCTGACCACCTGATTCCACCCCCCCCCCCCTCACCCCGGTCAACAACTTTTCGCTGATGAAGCGGAGCGAAATTTTAGCCCCTCCCAAACTGGAACCCTAGATCCGCCAGTGTCTGCAGCGCGTATGTCGCACGTGCGTCATCAGCCGGCCGGTCAGCAGAGGCCTGTTCACGACCACCTGCGGTTCAGCGGCTTCCAGCAGGCTCTAGTCCCGCCCCTTTCCTCATGCGTCATCACAAGCAGACGTCTCTTGAACACTGAATGCCGCTCGCGCCACTTTACGTGACATTTCTCCTGCAGTTGCTTCGTACCGACCGCCGGAACCAGAGTACTTATATCAATGCCGGAACCGCAGCCGTGTGACGTCATGCCGTTCGTCCCATCCCCACTTTAATTACCCCCCCCCCCTGCTGCCGAACACCGCTGACCGCCGAACCGCAGCCAACCGCAGGGTCCGTGAACAGGCCTCTGAATGGAGGCTGAATGTCGTCACAACTGACGTCACGGATCATTCGGGGATTCCCAGCTGGCCGCCAGCGCCAACAATATTCAATAACATCAGCCGCCTGCGACGCAGTACCGGCTGGTCCCTGCCCCCCCCCCCCCCCGCCGCGCCGTCACACTGCCCTCCCTCCACCGGCCACGACCGCACCACGTGCACAGGGCACACCGCACGCTCAAGGCCGCCCGGCGCCGAGTAGTGGAACACCATTTTCCGCTATTTAGCCATCAGGTGGAATGTCTTTTCTAGTTTTCAGCACATGAGTACCGGGAAACTCAGGGTATTCCGCGAGGTGCGTCCACCGAATCTCGGAATCTCGGCAGTATGTTCAGGTGAAACGACCAACTTCAGTTGAAGTCACCTGATAGTCAGCTGATACAGCGAACAACTTGCCTCGCTGTGAGTCCCATACTTGTGCTTGATTCCGCTTCAGCGGAATCGATTCCGATTCCATATCAAGCCAGGTGGGTCGGATTCCGAATCCGATTCCAATAGATATTGAACTTAAGGAATCGGTTCTGAATCCGATTCCGGGGCACCTAAAAAGCTTAATTCCGAATCCGATTCCATTTATTCCAATTTGATTCCACTCATAAAAATGTCCGATCATACATGTTGCACAAATGTCACGAATGACACAAATAGCAATACACCTTTTCTTAATGCGAATTGGCATCTAATCTAATGCGTTCAACTGAACGTGGCATTGGGCAAGTAATTTCGTCAGGCACACTCGAATCGAATTTAGATTCGACTCGAATTTTCGCTTACCTAAAAATTCGACTGGAATTTCGACAGCCTTCGGGTGTCTAAATCGAGTGTGCCTGACGATATTACTTGCACTATGCCAAGTTCAGTTGAACAGATGAGATGCATTAAGAAAAGGTGTATTACATATATTAAACAAGTATAGGTATGTAATATGTTTATGCTGATAGAAAACTTGAATCATTTAAATTTAATTAATTTGTTGAAAACCTAACCTGTGCTGGTGACGGTTCTAAAATGCCGAATTGTCATGAAGAAATGAAATAAAAAACAATACAATATCTAGAGACACCTATAATGATGATGCATGCACATATTGTAAACTGATGTTTTGCAATATGATGCACAGGGAAATTGATGTATTTAAAGAGATATGGTAACATTTTGAAATATTCGGCACAATACACATAACATTGCCGTAAGTTAAGATTATTGTATGTCTCCACCTAAATAAACAGAATTACTGGGCATATCTATTGAGTATTGACCCTCATTAGGTAGCAAATCGTCACCAAACTATGCTTTAGCTATGCATGCTCTTATTGTTCTAAGAAACAAATGACCCCAACTACAACTTACTTCATGGTGAGGACGATTTAAAGGATAATAAAACGAACTCGCTTGAAATGGCCATTGATTCAGATTCCATCATTTTTTTAACGGATTGATTCCACCTGATTCCGATTCCACCCAGATGCCAACGATATCGAATCCTATTCGGATTCCAGTACAAACGGAATCGATTCCGGAATCGGGTTCGATTCCACCGAAATCAAGCACAAGTCTGGATGTGACTCGAGCCGACTGCCCGATCACTCACAGTGCGTCTCAATACAATACAGGGCGGAAGCCTGCAAAGCAGCGGCCGTGTTCAGAGTGGACCAACTCAGCCGACACGTTCGATGCTCGAACGTCAGAAACTCAGAAGCCTCGTTCACTCGTTGCTCGGTGATCTCGAATCACCTCTTGTTGCTCGGTGATCTCGAATCGCACCTCACGTCGCCCGGGTGATCTCTCAAATCACTCGCTGCTCGAATGACACCCGGTAACAAAGGGACTCGTCTAAGGAAATTTTACTGCGGGGGCAGGCTTGAGATGACTTATCCCGCCATTGACTGGGAGGGGGGGAAACACCCTGAAACACCCTGACGAACTTTCGTATTAGCTCAAAAACGAACAGCGCTATCAACACGAAACTTCGGGTACCTTGTCCTACATCAATTGTACGTCTTCCATGCAAAAATGAAGCAATTTCTTCCAAAATTAGAGATATAGCAAATTTAGTGACGTCACTACATACTAGTTTGACGACAGAATCAGCTAAATTTTAACAGGTCGTACAAAGGCTATTTTTAAGAAAAAATGCAATGAAAAAGAAAAGAAAAAGATATCAAATGCCAAGGGCTACAAAATGTCTATCTCGGATGTTCGAAAATTTTGCTTTTTGACCCCCAAAAAATAAAGAAACCATTTTTTTAATGACCTCAAAAGAAAATTTTCAAACATTTTCAAAAACGGAATATATGTAGAACCATATATCATATTTAAGAAAAAATGCAATGAAAAAAAGACCAAAGAGATATAAAATGCCAAGGGCTACAAAATGTCTATCTCGGATGTTCGAAAATTTTGTTTTTTGACCCCCAAAAAATAAAGAAACCATTTTTTTAATGACCTAAAAATAAAAATTTCAAACATTTTCAAAAACGGAATATATGTAGAACCATATATAGACAATACCCCAACCCAATTTCAAAGCAGTATCTTTATTTTTACTGACTTATGGCTCCCTAAGTATGAGTAACTCATGCCGACATATTTTGGGATTAATTGTTTTTTTATTTTAATGACCAGATAAAGACAAATAAACCCCAACGCTGTATTTCTGAGACAAAACTGGTCTAGGAACATCGCTTTTTTATTAAGATTCATCCATTTCAAATTTTGACTTTGTGACCTGACTTTAAAAAAAAAAATCCCCTACCCATTAATAGGTAGGCAGGAGTGCCCTTCCATGGCCATGTGACCTGAGTACGTTAATTACCAGTGTTGGTGAAGAATGGTGATATGATATTGGAGCTTAGGATAAAGGAATGGTCATATTCATGAGATTGGACATTTGCATTGTAAACTACATGAACACATTAGGCAATCAGTAATGGAAAAGCAATATGCAAACATAGTATCAAATTTAGATGTGTAAGGCCCTTCGTGCTGGATAATCCTCATTCTCATGTACTGCACATTTGTTCAACATTTATTATAGGATATGCAACACCCATTCATCATTAATCAACTAACATATCTTTGGGTGAATCATTCATTGGTTGAGCCAGCCCCCCCCCCCCCCCCCCCCCAGGGCCCCGCGGAGACACCCCTCCCCAGTGTCCAGCACACCAATTTGGGGTAGGTCCCCAACAGTGGTCACTCACCCCATGTTACACCCACTCAGGTCTACAATCTGTCTAATAAACACAATCAGAACGTCATTATGTTACATGCTCAATGTATACCTATCCCTATTAGCTTCCTCATGGCTCAGGCACAAAAAAAGCTTGACATGTCAAAAGTCCTTCATATCCAGGTTGGTCAATTTTTATCAAAAGTTAGTGCAACCCCCAGTGTCCAGATTAAAATGTTAAAACCGGTGTTTTAGCACCCATGTCCAGACTCACACGCACATTCACTCAACAAGGTCCGAAGTAAGTCCAATAGCACAATGACAGACATTCGGATCCTGTCTGGGGAGCTTTAAGACTAGTGAAATTTCACTTAGTTACTTATCCAAAAATAACATGTCAACCAGTTTCTTCTCATGTGTCTCAACAGTGGAACCCACGACAGTCATCAACTGTCTCTCACTTCAAGGTCATGGTAGGAATTTGACCCTGAAGAAGAACATTGCAGTCGACTCACTTCAAGGTCAACCCCCGCCCACGCCGCCTCGCGTTTTTCAGCGGCTCTCGTTCGCGAAGCGGCGCCCCCTCGCCACCGACCAGGCGTGCGAGCCGTCGACCAGCAGGGTCGGCGCCCCACACGGCCCCACCGCCTGCCGAGGGCCGGTTTCGGGTTATCCCGGATGGGGAAGGGCGGGAGAGGCAAGCATTATCAATGTTTACATAAGGCAAGTTGACCAATGACGAGAGCTCCTCCTGAGAGCCACACAAGCCAATCACTTACTTCAACTCAGACTTCCCCAAACTAGTGCCCTGGATCCAGTTCCAACGCGCCCCCACCGGCACCCCATAGGGACAGGCTGGCTCTGTTGAATGATTGAAGTTTACATAATATTTACAGAATAAATTATCCGCATCAGATAACTACTTACGCCGATACTGCATTGCAGGGGCGTAGGAACTATGTTCAAGTTGGGGGTGGGGGGAGGGGGGGGGGGGGGGGGGGGGGGGAGGCATTCTGAAGTCGATTCTTTCCATGCAACGCCCATAGGCGTAATGTTAAAATCAAACATGTGGGGGGGGGGGGGGGGGGGGCAGCCCCCTGTTCCTACGCCTATGCAGTGCATTGGCATGCGTTTATGCATGTCTCAAGATTCAATGTCACAACGTTCACAATGTCAATAACCATCACCTTGCGTGCATCACTAGGCTGAGAATGAGGCAATCTCCAGCAAAGAAGAATCCCAACACTTCAGTTCAAGGTCAAGCCTTCCAAAAATAACCAATCCTGTCTCAGAAAATCCTTTACAAAACCAATATTGTTTGGCTGTCTCAGAAAATCCTTTACAAAACCAATATTGTTTGGCCATCATAAGGAGAAATGTAGTGTTTAACCCGCGCACTGCAGGGGGAGGGTGATTTCCGCCCCCCCCCCCAGTTTTTTTTCGAAGATAGCGAAAAAACGGCGTCGCGCAGCGCCGCCGGGTTTTTGCACACCTGTTGGAACATCAATTGCGCACACTTGAAAAAAATGACCTCGGGTCATCTCAGGTCAGGTCACCAGACCAGGTCAAGTGACCCCACCTCCAAAAACGTTTGCAGTTGCGCCAAAGCCAGAGTTTCTCACCGATCAGTTTGAAACTTACAGGGGTGTCATGAGGGCATAAGTACTTACAATTAATTTATCTCGGAATTTTGATATCGGTGACCTAAGGTCAGGTCAATTGCGTTACCTCCCCATAATAAGTCAATGGAGAAATATTGAAATGCTTGCTACTTCAAGGATATGCATGATATTCGTCCAATTACTTCTGGATCATGTTACTATGGGATATTCTTGATGATCCAAGTGTAAGTTTTGTTCAGTGACCCCCAAGGGGTCATTTGAGGTCATCCGAGTTCACCTTCACTTTTTTGTCAATTACTCGTGACATAATGAAGATAGAAGTAAAACCGACAGCAATGTGTTTGTCTCGTCGAGACACGTCTCCCCATATGCAACATGACCTACTTGGCTCTTAACCTCATGTCAAACTAACGTGACCTGAGGCCAAATTTTGAAGTTGACCTAACAAGATCACCATGTGTATGATTCGAAGCGCCTTGACGATTCAAACACAATGGCGTTAACAGTTTTCCAATATCTGTATTAGATACAAAATTATCAGCGAAAAACAGTTCGGCAAAAAAAACATAATTTTTTCCTTCTTTGACCTCTGGAGCCTCAAATATTGATCTGAGATCAAATTTGAGGAAGCGCTGTCGATTGCAAATTTCAATGGCTGGCGATCGCTTTTCTCCGTTTGTTTCTAGCTAGCATAGTTTCCGATATATATGGGAATTTCTGGAGCGAAGTCCTAAAACAGGAAAAAATGAAAACATTTACATTTGATGACCTCCAGTGAACTCAATTTTGACCTGACCTAAAAAAAAATCTGAAATATTTTCGATAGAACTTGTATCAAGCTATCAATCACCGTTTTCCGCTTGTCCCCACGTAGCGTAGTTTTCGAGATATCACGGGGGGCGGAACTCCTGCAGTTTCGGCGCAAACCCCATGCAGTGCGCGGGTTAGGACAAACGTTAGCTTGACATTTATAATTAATATAATTAATCTGCTAGCAAAATACATTTGTTTAGTGCAAAGTATTAACAAATAGTGTTTGGTTCAATAACCGAAATCTACGCTTACGATAGATTCCAACGCATTCGACAAATCAAGGTAGTGGGTGCCTATTGCCTTGGTGGAAGCAAGGATGTGAATTCAAGGTCAGCACATGTTTTCATAACAAAAAAAACACAAAATATTGATTATTACCTACATCAGTGCTTACTTAAGTCAGGGCTTACCGCTTATCATCAGCATTCAAGGCTCTGGCAACCTTGGCAACCTTGACCTGAACTTGACACTAACTTCACGTAAATGAAGTCAGGTAGTAAAATGTCTATTACTATCGAATTGCATATATATAAAATAACCCATACAACATGTGTTGCATGACTTGCGTATATATTTTGCGCATAGCGACCTTTTATGACTTGACCTTGACCTTTGCCAACAATCTCACCTTAGCTGATGCAGGCAAGATGTGTATTATACCTTGCAGGCCGCTTTGGGTGATTATGTTCGCAATCGAAGGCTTTGGATGGAAAGTATGACCTATACACTCGAATACCTCGAGTTTGTCCTTTGACTTGATCTATGACCTTACAAACCAAATACTAAGCATTCGTTAGATTCAGCTCCTTGAGACCTTTCGATCGCCGCATGTTGCGTCCAAATCGGAGCATTAGTTCTGGAGTTAGACAGGGGGGGGGGGGGGTGCGAAAACCGTCCCCCCCCAGCCAATGGAGTTTCGGCTGAGACCCCAGCCAATGCCGGGTTAGTTCCATTTCACCTGTTCTTGTCCATGAACAGTCCCACTTACTGTTTTGTCTTTCTTCCATAGTCCATTGATATCGTTCCAATGGGCAGTAATATTAATAAAACAAATAGTTGTGCACTCAAACAATTATGTTGAGATAATTGCTAAGCAGCCAAATTATACATCGTTATTAACCCGCCATTGACGAGGGGCGTTTAACGCCCCTCCCCCTGACGAACGTTCGCAATAGCCAATAGGTCAAAAACCAAAGCGTTGTCAACGTAAAAACTTGAAGTACCCTTTCTCAAATTTTACGTTTTCTGTGTAAAAAGGAAGCAATTTTGTCGAAAAATATTTTAGCTATTTAATTTAGTGACGTCACTACACACGAGTTTGACGAAAAAATCAGCTAAAATTTAACAGATGGTACAAAGGCCATATTTTGAGAAAATGCAATAAAAAACACAAAAGATATCAAATGACAAGGGCTACAAAATGTATATCTCTGAGTTTTGCAAATCTTGTTTTTTGACCCTCAAAAATGTTTTAAAAAATGACCACAAATTCAAAATTTTCACAAATATAAAAAAGTGAAATATATTAGAGAACCACATATGGGCAATTCCTAAACAATATTGAGAAAAATATAACCATTTTTGACTGTCTTATGGCTTCTTAAGTATGGGTATTGGGTAACTCATGTAACATGTAACACTTTTTTTTTATTGGGTGTTTGGTTAGTTATGACCAGCTGCGAACAGATGCAAGTCACCACTGCATTTGTGAGGCGAAACTGGTCCAGAAACATGTTTTTGTCCAGTTCATCTAAGCTCCAAAATATATGCTGAAAACTGGGTTAGTGAATATCTTTAACCCTATTAGCGGCAGGGGGGGGGGGGGAGATTCTGCCCACCTCTCAGGTTTTTCGCAGATATCTCTCGAAAGGCTGGGAGCAGACCCATGCAATTTTGGGACTTTTCCTAGAATTGAATTCTGCATGTGAAGGCAAAATTGAGTTCCTAACCTTAACAGAAGCGGTTCCAGACCCGGTTTTTGGAGGGTTTTTTTTTCCGGCGACATTTGGTGATAATACGGATATACGATCTTCACGGCTTCTTCCTAACTGCCTGAAGTATAAAGGAGCTACATAGGTTTACGGTCATTGCAACAAGTGCAAATTAGTTGATTTTAGTGAACTATAATACATATTGCACGACAGAGGCGGATTCAGGGTCTTGAAAAGGGGAGGTTTCCAGGAAGTTATTTGTATATATTTTACCTCCCTTTTTCGCTAGCCTGACACTGCCTATGGATGAAAATATGCTTTATAACTGTTATGTCCGATGTCACAATAACGCACCATCTCATTTATCAAAGAAAACAACAACAAGAGACGGTTTTATAAGGCATTTATTTTACTCCCATATTTAGTGACCTTTAAACGCATATGATATTTGAATTTTCAAAAGTTACCATCATATATCAATTCCCAATTCAATATCTATCGATCCCCATTAGTTGCGTTAAAATCGGTTGATAAACATGGCAGCTGTGGTGGATCACAAATGCCTCTAATTTGGTTAGTTTTTGCCCCCCCCCCCCCCCCCTATTGCCCCCTATCAAAGATTAAGTTTTTTTAGAAATGTGGATCGTGTTGAGGGAAATCGAACGTCGTTTGATTTTTGAATTCGGACTGGTAGTCGGTGGATCTCGAGATCTCCGGGGGGGGGGGGGGGGCGAATCCGCTCCCCCCTGCCACTAATAGGGGTAGAAAGTAGCCTGCCGCTAATAGGGTTCCCCCCCCCCCCCGAGGTTTTCTTTAATAACTTTTTACACATGCGGCGCATCTTTCTGAAATTATTAGTGCTGAGTTTAGAACAGTTATACGTATCTTATCCAAATTTGAAGTGTATACGACTATTCGATCGTGACCTATGACCTTTTCGTCAAGGTCATGTCAGACCCCAAAGGGCCATTGACCTGACCCCAAAGGTCACCAGTTGACCTACATACTCAAAATGGGATGCTGTTGGATTGTCCTTATGACAGGCAACACGTTGCTTTTTACGGTGTCTCTCTATCTCTCTCAGTTCGGAAATTATACTAAGCGCCCTGTACATGTGCTGTAATGCAAAACGCATAGCAATTCTCATCCATGGTGACGATTTCCGTGACCTAAGAGGTCATTAACTGGCTCAGACCTAACAATCGATATATTGCCAGATAGCTAATACAACGACCAGCATGTTGACGCTAACTAAATCGTTTTATACTCATAACTTTGGTAATGACGACGGACAGAGCAAAATCGATATTTTTTGACGTGGTCGATCTTAGGTCATTCAATTGACCTGGAAGGTCACCCGTTGACCTGAAACCTACAAATCGCATACTGTTAGATTCCTCTCATGACAGGCAACATGCTGGTCTTACCGCATTGCTCTATGTTGCTTGGTTTGGAAGTTAACAGGGAGGGGGCTGTCAGCCCCCCCCCCCGTATGGCGACGGTGAGAAAAGGTACCAGTAGGCGAGGGTTAAGCTGTGTGACTTTCAAAGATGGAGTCAATTCGGCAAAACTAGAAGTGATTGCGTCATAGAAATGCCCATGCTTTTATTGAAAAATAGGCGTATTTGACCTGCGTTGGTTTCCGCTACTGTGTGTTTTCTTTCATTTTCAGCATCTCGCAGTGATCATGATACTTGTTATCGAAAGCTTTGCCAATACCTATATATAAAACATCGTTTGAGTTATTATTGTCATACACCATCTGTCATGGATCAGAACTTATAATAACTATATATGTATATGTGTGTGCATCTGGTCGTATCGCTTATAACAGGGGTACTTCTCCAGACAAGTTGGGGGAGGGGATGAGCTGGGGAAAATCGCTTAAAGGAAATAGTTCACCTTGGAAGATTTTTACCCAACACGATTTGATTACATTGTTTAATACAATTACTTTTGATATTGTCAAAAATGGCCTTATATCGCGCCGATTCAGGACAGAAAGCCGTAAATTTGTATTGTTTATCAAAACTATATGCATACTCTCCGAGTCAGAGTCCTGACGTCACGCGAATGTAAAAAATGGTTCAGCCAATCAGATTCGAAAGTAGTCGCGTAAAGATAGACTCGCTTTGGAGATGTGCCAACCGGCGGCCGGCGATTCGCTTACTAGCACCAGCTGCAAGCTGATTGGCTGATGGTATAGCCTCTGCCCGGGCTAGAACCAGTACAACATTCTTTCGCCAGCACCGCAATCCTTCGCCAAAAATCAAATATATTCGGCTGGAGAGTCTTTTCAGTCAATAAAACTTGCAGATAGGGGTTTCCCAACACGGGCTACAAAACTGCTATCTCAGTTTAGAACTACTGTTGAAGGTGAACTATTTCCTTTAAAGTAGGTACCATGAAAATCCACAAAAATACAGATTTGTCCCCAGATTAAACCCACTTCCTCGTCCAAGTTCGGGGAGGGGGAGAAGCCACCTCAACTGAATAGGATCCTCATTTCTGCCCTATAACTTGCACAGAACGGTTACAATGTGCATCTCGCCAACAATTATCACCTGTTTAAACTCCCCCCCCCCCCACAGTGGCCGTTTTTTGCCTCGATTGGGGGGGGGGGGGTGGCACGAGCCGTGACTGCGGGGTTTTTCCCCCGCAGTTAACATGTTAGACGAGTCCCTGCGGTAACAGTTTGGGTGTCATTCCGACAAGCAGGATCTCATTACGGAAGAGCCGCGTTCAGTTGGCAGCGTGCCAAGTGCCGCGCACCGGCAGCGCTGCAGGCCCCTTCTGACCTTGGCTGATGGTTCGTCGTACTGTCAACGGCCGAGACAAAAAGGTCGACCCGGCAAAACACAGCTCTCACCGACTGGGGGCCCGCGGCGCCACTCTTTGTGCTGCCGCAGCGACTCGGCCGGCAGCAGGTATCTACACAGAGTGAGGGTGCATGCTAGACTTATAAAGGGAATAGTCGACCTTAGATCTGGTACAAACCATTATGGTATAAGCTAGCCATCTAGTTAAAAGGGAAACACCCTCTTTACATGGGGTTTTGATTTGAGATAGCAGAATTGTAGCTTAGATATATAAATCATATGATCCACGGTTCGTTTATTCCACAACTCTACCTCGACGGCTCTGGAGCAGATTTTCGAACGACCCGACATAGTTTATACCAGATGGCTGGTATATACCAGATTGATTTATAACAGACCAAGATGGAGTCTTTCATACCAGATGGCTGGTTTATACCAGAAAGGTTTATACCAGATCCAAGGTAGACTATTCCCTTTTTTAAAGGGAATAATAGTTCACCTTCAACATGGGGTTTTTCACTGAGATAGCAGGTTTGTAGAGCAGATCGAAAAACGGATTGTGGTCAAATAATTACCTCGCTACGCTAAGTAATTTCGACACATGACTAGTGGGCCCCTTTTAGAAGAAAAAGTTCCGGGCACCCGAAGCCTGTTTCGGGTCCTCACAGCGGTCGTTTACGTTACAAGTAGCCTGCGTATATATGCCTAAAGTCCGTCGTTATTGTGTGCAATAGTTTCCATACCCAAGCTATCGTATGCATGCCGTCATAATTGTCATGATTTTTGTATTGCCATGAAGGAGAAAAGAGAAACAGGCCCATTTTTCGACGGATATCCATATCGTCCAAACAAATGCCATATTCGTTTTTTTCCAGTTCGAAATACACCGTATAGCTAAATTTCAAGACAACTTTCAATGTGACCTATTCCCTTAAAGGAAATAGTTCACCTTCCACATTAGTTTTAAACTGAGATAGCAGTTTTGTAGCCCGTGTTGGGAAACCCCTATCTGGAAGTTTTCTTGACTGAACAGACTCTCCAGCCGAATATATATTTATTTTTTTGGCGAAGGAATGCGGTGCTAGCGAAATAATGTGGTGCTGGATTTAGCCCGGGCAGAGGCTATACCATCAGCCAATCAGCTTGCAGCTGGTGCTAGCAAGCGAACCGCCGACCGCCGGTTGCACATCTCTAATGCGAGTCTATCCTTACAGGCCCGTAGGCAGATTGTGTAAGTTTCTAGAACTTCAGATACTTTCGAATCTGATTGGCTGAACCATTTTGTAAATTCGCGTGACGTCAGGACTCTGACTCAGAGAGTATGCATATAGTTTTGATAAACAATAATAATGTACGGCCTTCTGTCCTGCATCGGTGTGATATAAGGCCATTTTTGACAATATAAAAAGAAATTGTATTACAAAATATAATCAAATCGTGTTTGGGAAGAATTTCCAAGGTGAACTATTTCCTTTAAAGGAAATAGTTCACCTTCAACATGGGATTTTGAACTGAAATAGCAGTTTTGTAGCCCGTGTTGAGAAATCCTTATCTGCAACTTGTCTTGGCTGAAAAGACTCTCCAGCCGAAGATATTTGACTTTTTGGCGAAGGAATGCGGCGCATATATGATATACCGTACCGTCTGAGAGTGCCAGCACTACCAGGGCGCATGCGCAGACCAATAACGCACACCATAACATTAATAATTTACGACCTTCTGTCCTGAATTGGCGCGATGTAGGACCATTTTTGAAAAGAAAAAAAAGAAACTGTATTAAAAAATATAATAAAATCGTGTTCTAAAAAATTTCCGAAGGTGAACTATTTCCTTTAAAGTTCACCTTCGGAAATTTTTCAGAACACGATTTTATTATATTTTTAATACAGTTTCTTTTTTTCTTTTCAAAAATGGTCCTACATCGCGCCAATTCAGGACAGAAGGTCGTAAATAATTAATGTTATGGTGTGCGTTATTGGTCTGCGCATGCGCCCTGGTAGTGCTGGCACTCTCAGACGGTACGGTATATCATATATGCGCCGCATTCCTTCGCCAAAAAGTCAAATATCTTCGGCTGGAGAGTCTTTTCAGCCAAGACAAGTTGCAGATAAGGATTTCTCAACACGGGCTACAAAACTGCTATTTCAGTTCAAAATCCCATGTTGAAGGTGAACTATTTCCTTTAAGGCATTGCGACGTTCAGTCAGCGCCAGTGCAGTGGTTCGATGACTTCAAGGGCAGCGGCCAGCGCGATAGGCCGAGTCGGCTGCCACACGGCGCCCGCATTCACCTGTTCTCCGGAGCAGGTGTCGCTAACGCTGCCACAGCAGTGGCTTCAAGTCAGGTGCTCCCTGACATGTGGTAAAGCGTCGTGACATACTGCTATTGATCAATCTGCCCACGTTTACCGGAAAATATGAAGTACACACCAGATACGATAAGCCAGGAAGTACCTATCTACAGCGCATTACCCCGTTTACACTGAGCGGCCACTACACACTACATAGCTCACAGGTTCTGTAAGTTTCTAGAACTAGAAAGCTGTTCTAGAGAACAGAGAATACCGGTCGCCGCCGGAGCGGCAGGGCAGCAGCGGCAGGGTGCACGCACCCGAACCCGTTACGTTACGTACGGCGGGCTGCGGCCGCTGCAGCAGCGGCAGCAGCGGCAGGGTCCACGCACCCACTGGCGGATCCAGCCTCTCTCCGTGTTGGGGGGGGGGGGGGGGGGGATCTTTTTGTGGCAAAAAGGTACACCCATTTTTTTCCCTCCGCGGATTTGGGCCGGTTACCTTATTTTGGTATTCGAGCTTAAAGGAAATAGTCCACCTTCAACATTAGTTTTAAACTGAGATAGCAGTTTTGTAGCCCGTGTTGAGAAATCCTTATCTTAACTGAAAAGACTCTCCAGCCGAAGATATTTGACTTTTTGGCGAAGGAATGCGGCGCATATATGATATACCGTACCGTCTGAATTGTGCCAGCACTGCACAGAGCATGCGCAGACCAATAACGCACACGATACAATTCATAATTTACAACCTTCTGTCCTGAATTGGCGCGATGCAGGACCATTTTTAAAAAGAAAAAAAGAAACTGTATTACAAAATATAATAAAATCGTGTTCTGAAATTTTTCCCGAAGGTGAACTATTTCCTTTAAAGGAAATAGTTCACCTTGGAATTTTTTTACAAACACGATTTGATTATATTTAATACAATTTATTTTTATATTGTCAAAAATGACCTTATATCGCGCCGATCCAGGACAGAAGGCCGTAAAATTGTATTGTTTATCAAAACTATATGCATACTCTCTGAGTCAGAGTGCTGACGTCACGCGAATTTACAAAATGGTTCAGCCAATCAGATTCGAAAGTAGTCGCGTAAGGACAGACTGGCATGGAGATGTGCCAACCGGCGGCCGGCGGTTCGCTTGTTAGCACTAGCTGCAAGCTGATTGGCTGATGGTATAGCCTCTGCCCGGGCTAGAACCAGTACAACATTCTTTCGCCAGCACCGCATTCCATCGCCAAAAACTCAAATATATTCGGCTGGAGAGTCTTTCAGTCAAGAAAACTTGCAGATAGGGGTTTCCAAACACGGGCTACAAAACTGCTATCTCAGTTTAAAACTAATGTTGAAGGTGAACTATTTCCTTTAAGATATTTACTTTTCAAATTCACAATGTATTTTTTAAATTTGCCTTTTCCGAAAAAAAAAATCAGTTCCTTTATTTTTCGGGGTCAAAAACACAACATTTCGACAATCCGAGATTGCCATTTTGAAGAGAATGCCATTTCCTTTCTTTTGACGTTTTTATTTGCAATTTGCTTCAAAATCCTATTTTCTACGATTGTTCAAACATTTATCGATTTTCCACAAACAAATGGCATGACATGGCGTCATTAAAACGTCATTATCTCCCAAAATACTACATCAATTGCATTGGAATTTAGTGAGAAGACGTAGAATTGATGCAGCATAAGGTACTGAAAGTAGAACGTTTATATATATATATATATATATATATATATATATATATATATATATATATATATATATATATATATATATATATATATATATATATATATATATATATATATATAAATATATATATATATATATATATATATATATATATATATATATATATATATATATATATATATATATATATATATATATATATATATATATATATATATATATATATATATATATATATATATATATATATATATATATATATATATATATATATATATATATATATATATATATAGTTTTCAAGTTATCGAGAAAATCCGAGAAGGGGGGGGGGCAGATTCTGCCCCCTCCCCCAGCGGGGGCACGGGTTAAGTGTCACCGGGGCTGCTTGAATTGCGTCAGGTGCGCTGTTTTGTCTAGCATTGAAATAAAAGGATACATACAAACTTCAAATTCAATCACTAGATAAAACTTCCGTTTTCATGAAGTTTTCTCCTAAGATCATTGTTTTCCACGTTCAGTGCAGAGAACGCGCAGAGGGCATACTCGTATTGAATGCTCCGTTCAGATTCGTGTGTGTGGGGGGGAGGGGGGGCATTTGCCCCTGATGCCCCCTGGATCCGCCAGTGCCCGCAATTATTGCCAAGGAGAGCCTCTGCCAGACACTTAATGAAATACATTTTCCCATTTTCCAAATTTGTATAAGCAATTGCGAAAGTTGTGTCATGCCGCGAAGCGGCGCAAAATTTTCCGGTTTTTGACTGTGGATAGCTGGATTTTGACTGCTGCAGACAATTTTTACGATTTTACGATAAATTGGGAACGCGCGGGGGGGGGGGCATACTTGTATTGAATGCCCCCCACCCCAGATTTCTGCGGGGGGGGGACGCATTTGCCCCTGATGCCCCCCCCCCCCTGGATCCGCCAGTGCACGCACCCGAACCCGTTACGTTACGTACGGCGGGCTGTGCGCGCTGCAGGTCGTCGTCGGCAGGACTGCAGAGATTGCAGCACAGACCAGCTCTGGCGGGTCAGAGGACAATGCCCGCTGCAGCACCCCGTCCGTCCCGTCCCGCCCGGCGCGGCGCGCCCAGCCGGTACCAAAACAAACCCGGCTCGGCCGCTCAAGGTCAACAGAGCCGGCCGGCCGGCCGAGCTGGGCCAGGCTCCACACGTGACTCACTCAGCTGACGTTCACTAGCCAGCTGTGACGTCAGCAGGCGAGCTGCCAGCCGGCTGCGGCTCGGGGTGCTGATCGCCGCCTATCGTCCTGCACAGCCCGGCCCGGCCCAGCCCGCCACGATCCAACGGCGGCGGGACAGCGTGGGTGTTTTCCACCTATCCGCTGTCTGACGGAGTACCCTTCTCGCTGCCACTGCGCCGCAGTGATTCTGAGAACGTTCGCCTCCGTGTTGCGCAACTCCCTACGTCACGACGGTGACTTGCATACGTCGGACGTTTTCGGGCTGGTGTGTGTGTGTGTGTGCAATCAAACAAGGAATGCGAGAACAGCTCCCGGAAGCATTAATATTAAGAAGGCCCTGGCTCACATGAAGTGCGATGACGGAATCGCCAGTTGATTTACTAGTCGGCTGCAATGAAGGTTATACAGTGCAAATTAGCTTTGTTACGAAGAAACAGGCACGGAACACAATATCAAGATAGGAGAAGCGTGGGCGAAGTTGAATGAAACCGGCACAGTGCAATACCGCGATGATCGATATTGATGAAAAATATGGTCAAAATAGGGTTACACTGCATTTATGCAGGCGCGCACACACATGATTTCCGTAAAGGCGGCCGCACACTAGGCCATTCGGCGCGCGATATAATGCGACATTCCGCCTCGGAAAATCGCGTCGATACCGCTGAATATCGTCCTTGTTCCGGCGGATTCGGCGCTGTCTGCTCGCGAGATTCCGCCCCGCCGACCTACAGCATGTCGCAACCTGTGCCTACAGCCTGTCACAAGGTAAATTAATGATGGCCATTTTTCGACGAAGATGTAAGTTTAGAACCACGAAACTTTTCCATAATAAATTTCACAGCGGCAAGAGCATGCTGTGCAAAATGTGCACCTCTGTCTTGCATAGATTCGCCACTGTAGCCTGATCGATTTTGTTGTCCGCGGCTCCGCGGCGTTCAGTCGCCGAAAAAAGCTCGTTCGAATCAGCTTTTTTCCGCTGGTCCGCAGATGGCCGGCCGACGACATTCGTCCGCGATTTTTGACGTTTCGGCTGACGCGAAGGCGGAATGTCGCTAAAGATGCGCAGGAAGTCGTAGCGATATCGCGACCTCCGTGCGCCGAATGGCCTAGTGAGCGGCCGCCTTAGGGGGAGAGGGGGGGGGGGGGCACTACCTCAAGGATGCCCCGTCGGACCACGAGGGGGCCCGACCATTGCGGGGGCAAATGTTTCAGGTATTTGTTTTTAAGTTGACCTAATTAGTTCACCGACCAATATACATACATATACATATACATATACATGTATGTATATTTATATATATATATATACATATATATATATATATATATATATATATATATATATATATATATATATATATATATATATATATATATATATATATATATATATATATATATATATATATATATATATATATATATATATATATATATATATATATATATATATATATATCATTTGACGCGGCTCCATGGGACAAACACAATGGTGGAAGCCGCACCACTTTATCGTGTGTGTGTAAACAGTTATTCCCAGGAAACAATTTAACGACTTTTGGAATGTTGAATGACTTCTGCCGACATAATTATTGATCCGAGGTAAAATCTGACAGAACTTTGCATACAGGAAATTAAATATCTGTTGAATTTATTTTTTTCTGAATTTATTTTTCGGCGCTTCGCCAGCTCCTAGTTCTCGAGGTTCTCGAGAACTAGGAGCTTATAGGAGCTAGGAGGTCATTAAGGACACCCATAATGACCAACTGACATTTGGTGGCATTGCAGCTTGCACAGTGGGCGATAACGGCCTGCTAGCGCGACATGATGTGAAAAATACAATTTCAAAAACGAATATTTTATACGGCTCATTTTCAAGAAAAATGTCCATAGCATGAAGTATAACACCGATTCGCCAATACATTTGTTTATTTGTATGCACCATGTCTTCAAACACACACTATTGTTCAGCCGCCGATATTGCTATGGCGCGCCTCATTCTCATCGCATGGATATATGCTAATGTGAGAGGCGAAGAACGTTTCGTAGAGGCTTTGTGGTATTTTTTCTTGAAAGTACAAATCATCAGCAGCCCGAAATACCTATATATGACCTTTTCATGTGAATTAGCAATTTTATATTATAACATTAAGTGAGGTGTGTTATTCGAAGTGGCTGACCAACAGAATACAAACTTGAGTTAATCCTACAATTTTCATTCCACGGTTCTCCGCTTTGATGAGACATTTTTTCTGCCTTGTTAGAGTTTATACTGTGTGCCTATTAAAAGAAACCTTGCGCATATTTGCGCTTTTTATTTTGGAGCTTATTTTATAGTGTACATCACTATTAACTCTGTGCCATTGGATATCTGCTGCCCGGATATCTGCTGTCCCTAGTTAACTGGCCGTACAAAGGCCATTTTCTAAAGATAACATTAATAAAGATAGTAAATGACAAGGGCTACAAAATGGATTTCGGATTTCGGATTTTTCGGAATGGATGGATCTCTGATTTTCGACATTTTTGTTTTTTGGCCCCCAAAAATGCATTTTTGTTTTTTGGCCCCCAAAAATGCATTTTTGTTTTAAACATGCCTTCAAAATCAAAACTTTCAACAAAAAATCCAAAAACCGGAATATATGTTGGAGAACCACATATGGCGAATACTCAAACCAAATTTCAAAGCAATATCTTTGTTTTTAACTGACTTATGGCTCCCTAAGTAAGAGTAATTCATGACGTCATATTTGTTACTGCGTTTTTGGCTTTTATTGACCTGTATAGACAAATAAATGCCAGCACTGTATTTCTGAGACAAAACCGGTCTAGAAACATGCCTTTTGTATTTATATTTATCAATTTCAAATTTTGGCCTTATGTCACCTGATCTGAGCTGAACTTGACACTAACTTCACTTAAATGAGGTCAGATGGTAAAATGGCTATCACTATCGAATTATACGTGTACAATAGCCCATAAAATATGTGTCGCATGACTTTCGTACATTTTCTGCGCATAGTGACCTTTTGTGACCTTACCTTTGCCAAGAATCTCACTTTAGCTCATGCGTTTGGGTCATGCGTGTATTATACCTTTGGGAGCATTGTGGGTGATCATGGTCGCAATAAAAGGCTTTGGATGGAAGGTATGGCCCATAAACTTAAATGCCTCGATTTTGACCTTTGACCCGACTTTGACCTAATATGTGATCTCAATTCCACAATTTCGAGTATGCTTTAGATGCGAGTCACTGAGAGCTTTCGAATGCCGTCTTGCGCGTCTCGCTGCAATAATTGGTTCCGGAGACAACGAGGGGGGAGGGGCAATATTTGCCTCCCCGGTCAATGCCGGGTTAAACCCAGATAAAAGAAAGTGCATATTTTGAGCTCCCTGATTCATCAGCTATCGATTGATATGCATGTAGTTCAAACCGATGCCGCAAATTGAAGCAGAAACGCCGTGTCGCGCTAAAAGGCCGTTCTCGCCCACTGCGCGCTGATTGGATGACAGACTTCAAGATTGTTGGTCCACGAAGCCAGACGACCTGTATTTCTCGAACTTTAGCGAGTACGATGTAAACAACGACGGCCAACGCGATAGGTTGCGGTCCAAGTTAAAGTTTTTCACGTTGTTTGAAGTCTCAGTTATGGATTTTTTTTTATATAATAAATATTGAGCTATCGCAATGCCTCGCACTCGTCATTGTGTTCAGTGCGGGAGAAGACACAGTTCCACAATGTTTGTATTTAAGTCGCCAGAATTGTCTGGAAACGATTGTGCCATATGTTGGCAGCTAAAGGTTTTCTCTATAGCTCTCTATAGCTCAATAATAACGTCATCATCCCAAATATAAAAAACTTAATTTGTAGAAAGTCGAGTGACTTTTCGAGAAAAAATATCACCATCGTTTTCAGCAGCACTTACTTCATATTTTCGACTACAACCAGCGTATATTTGACAACTTTCAGAAAGGTGAAACATTCCCTTTAAAGGGAAATAATGACCTTTTTCCACTAAAATGGAGTTAGCACTTGAAATCGCCAGACGAGATCAAAATATATTGTAAATTCATCACATTTTGCATGAAAACTTTCCTGCCGAAAGATATTTCAAGTTAAAGTTGATAAGCGTTCCACACTTTTAACGACCGGTACTTGCACTATTTCTGACCTTTTGTCAAGTACTTTTGGTCCTCATCAAACTGCGGGCTTTTCCCGCATTGTTTTTTTACGCAATGGAGTGGAAAATATATTGTGCGTTCTGCTTGTTGTGATTATATGCCCGGCGATCTTCTAAAACTAACAGCGATTGGAAAAAGTGGCAATAAAATCGGAAGCTCATCGATGCACATCAACGCGGCATAGTTAGTGGTTGCGACCCTCAATTTTTGAAAATCGATTCATTTGTTTTCAACATTAGGAGTTGTGCATAGTTTGTCTGTGGCTGTATATAACACTATGCTTTATTTTGTCATGAAAAATAAGAATTTTTCCCAAAAAAACTAACGAACAATAACACAAAACTGGCAATTAAATCAGAAGCTCATCGATGCACATCGACGGCGACCTATTTAGCGTCGGCGATTTGTTTACAAAGTCATTGTCATGCTTCTCGGCGCACTTAACCATCTCGGCGCACTTGGCGAGTTGTTCCTGATTAGTATACCCAAGTCCCGTAGCAGGCTTTGATAATGACGTCACTGGTGCCATTCTTGTGTAGCATTGCAAAATATATCTGATTTCGAGTTGAAAGCTAATTAAAGACTTATTCAAATTATTGTTTTTAAGTTTGCATTTTCTTGTTAATCATTATTAAAGGTATTTTATCACTGTATTTCATAGTAGTTGACACTTCAGAAACGTGTGACGTAATAATATTGTATCCAATATGCATTTCCCTCACCTTTTGCTATTGTGGCGCAGTGCCGAGTGTTTTGCGAATACTAGCTTGCCTGGGGTTCAATTCATTCCGCTCTTATTTTATTCGAGTTGGTATAGTTTGCATGTTGTTGTTATTCATGACTTATACTGATAGTCAGTCATGCATCACGGATGCTTCACGGATTGCTTCACGGATCAGAGCGCTGCTCGAACGCACGCTAGTAGCGCTTTCGTTCTCCATGGCAACCAGGCGTGAGCCAATGAAAAGCCAGAACGTATTCCCTTTCTGGCCTTTGATTGGCTGACGCCTGGTTGCCATGGAGAACGAAAGCGCTACTAGCGGGTGTCCGAGCAGCGCTCAGTTTGATCGGAAATGTCACAGTCTCCACAAATGCCGCACTCGATGTTGACAATGGTAGGGAAGGACGAATTTGTCAATGTCCTTCATGAAGTACACAAGGTACTTGTTTTGTATTTTTTTCCAAACTTACAACTTTGAATTTGGGAATAATTTTATTTAATTCTTAAATTTAAATAAAATAATTTTAAAAACATAACGGTAGCCTAAGAAATTGTTGTTAACAAAATCAAAAGGTCATTATTTCCCTTTAAAGGGAAATAATGACCTTTTGGTTTTGTTAGCAACAATTATTTTGCTTACCGTTATGGTATTAAAATGATATGATCTAAATTTAAGAATAAAATAAAAATATTTCCTAATTCAAAGTTGGAAGTTTGGAAAAATTACAAAGCAAGTGCATATACTTCTTAAGGAGTTCATGATCGGTATTTTCCCTCCACAATTGGAAAGCGACACATCTGTCGCTTTTGTATCAATCTGTTCAACGTTGTTGAATCGGCACTTCTAAACAAATCGCCGACACTTAATAGGTCGCCGTCGGGTGCAAAAGTGAACTTCCGATTTCAATTGCCAGTTTTTCCAATGATTGTTATTTTGGGGGGGGGGAAATGTTTGTTTTATCATGATAAGTTAAAGCATAGTGTTATATACAGCCAGAGACAAAACTATACAAAACTCCTAATGCTGAAAATAAATGAACCAATTTTCACAAATTGAGGGTCGCAACCATTAACTGGGCCGCCGTTGGGTGCAAAAGTTAACTGCTAATTTGGTTACCTTTGTATTCAATGGTTGTTAATTGTAAATGATGGGCGGGCATTAGGGTGACCCCTTTTTACACTTTTTCCGAATATCTTTTGGGTCCGGTCGGTTTTAGATGTATTTGAGCATGCTGAACACGATGGGCGCATCAAACCAATAATTTCTCAAATCTTTTTCCCGCGCCTGGCGATTTAAATTTTTCAACTTTGGCGAAAAATCAACATTTTGGCATTTGACAAAGATACTAGGTACACAACAAATCATGTATAAAATGATAGCATCATTATTTCCTAATCGTATGCCGCATACCGCATCTCTCTAGCTCTTCCCATTTTGTCATAATAGCCATTTTATCTTGACAATGTCGGCTAGTTCCAAATTTCCCAATAGATGGCGTTGTACGCACTCGCACTCAAATATACAAATAACGGCCTGATTTGAAGGAAATGGGTGGTTATTTCGTCTAAGTGAATGAAAGCATTGTGAAAGGCGTACATAAAACAGTCAGTTTTCGCCTAGCCCGCCCCCCCCCCCGCCTTAGGGTGGGGGATGGGGCGGTGAAGGGAAGGGCACATAGCCATACAAATCAGGCAACAGGACACTTAACATCAATAATTTTATAGTTGTAATCAAATAATCGTAAGTATCTCGTAGCATATTGAGGAAGCAGTTTGTCTGGATCGCTTCTTGCCTTGCTGTATACCCAGGCAGGGGAGCGGGCATCGGGAAAATGACCTCAGAACGACTGGAATCGGCTGAATGTAACGCATTTACTGATTTTAAAGTGTTTTTTTTTAGGGTAAGTTTGTTTTCATTTAATTCATTTTGGAGAAGCAAAGAAGTCAGGAGTGTTTGTATAATTTTAAGATTTCTTGGGGGGGGGGGTGATATGACTAACGCAACCCAACCTATTTAACCGTTCTTCATCCGCCAATGTTAGACGCTACTTATCGCCATTCGCCGCACCATCGCCACCGGGCGAATCGCATTTTGGTCACCTGAAGATCATTGTGACGTCACTCTCTCCTGCTCAGGCGGTATCCGCCTCGTTTGGCTCCACTTTGTTGCGGCCGTCCCTGTCGTCATCGTTTCCTTCAGTGGATTGGGTGTGACATGGGTTGCCTGTCCGCAGTGGGCTCTGTTCCAACCAGACCATTTTTTTTTGTCACTAAGGCCTTTCACATAATGGAGTTAAATGTACTTCACCCTACCCTACGCCGGCCCAAGGGCGTCACCACCTTCTCGAAGTTGGGGGGATGGAGGCATTTTTAAGTCTGTTCTTTCCATGCAACATCCATATGCGTAATGTTAAAATCTGAACATGTTGGGGCACGCCCCCCCCCCCCCCCCCCCCCTCTCGCCACCGACGCCCATGCGCCAGGCTTCGCACATCAACAAGCTCTGTGTAATCAGTGACGTTTAGATTCATTGGAAGTGGCCTAAAAGGTCTGCCACTTCACGCTGGTCTTGCTGCTCCCGGATGGACCTGATGAGACCCGCGACTTTCTCCTCGATGCCCATGTCCTGATCCCTCTGCACCGCCAGAAGTATATTATCGGGATGAGCCATAAACGGCATTGCGGGGATTTTGTCTCACAGAGCTTCGATGGCGAAAAAGTCGAAAAGGTCCACGTCAGCAGGATAATATTGATTCCTTATGCTTCATATGACTATGTTCGCAGTTGCAAAACCCGTATCGGGCCATTCAAGTGATTCAATGCATCTCAATACTAACGTCAATGGTAAGTGGTTACACAGAGCTCGTTGACGCGCGGAGCCTGGCGAAGCAGGGCCAGGGAGGATAGAGAACATCAATATGTGAAGGCCTAAGAACTTGTCTAGTTGAAAGGGCTGACTGCAGACAGGTGACTAATGTCATGCCTAAACCACTGACAGAAGCGCTGACGACAGGGGCTGCTGCGACGAAACGGAGTCCCCTATAACACGGAAACGTCCTGAATAGCAGAGAGCGTCGCAACACATATAACCTTTATATCACGGGCGTCGCCACCACAGGGGATACCGTCCCGAGTAATGTTGGGCTTAGATCCCACTATGGTTCAATGTTAAAGTATGTGTGCACTTAAATTGGTCCGTATTAAATTTGAAACCATAGCGTCGCCATTGAATCTTTAAGTGACAAGAAAGCAATACCCACGATAGCGATGGCGAAGCAAACGAGAATGAACCGCGTTTTTTATACTGACGGACCATGATCAAATAGGTTGGTTTTACCATGATCAAATAGGTTGGTCTGGGGACTGGGGTTGACAAATCATTACCGCTCCAAACAATCTTAGAATTAAAAAAAAAATTAAGCTTCAGCACAATGAATTAATCCACACAAATTTGCATGCAAAAGAAATTGTCAACATTTGCTTTAAAATCAGGAAATGCATTAAATTCAGCCGATTTCAGTCGTGCTGTGGCCAATGGCCATTGTATTGCCCCAATGCCCGCTCGGCGCTCCTCTCCCTGGATCTGCAACTGGGTATACAGCAAGGCAAGAAGCGAGCCAGACAAACTGTTTCCTCAATATACCTACGAGATGCTTCCGATGATTCTATTAAAACTATAAAATAATTGAAGTGTAAGTTTCCTGTTGTCTGATTGCTATGGGTACACTGTGCCCTTCCCTTCACCGCCCCATCCCCCACCCCAAGGAGGGGGGGGGGGGGGGGGCGGGCTAGGCCAAAACTGACTGTTTTATGTATGCCTTTCACAATGCTTTCATTCCCTTAGACGAAAGAAATAACCACCCATTTCCTACAAATCAGGCCGTTATTTGTATGTTTGAGTATGTGTGCTTACATCGCCATCTATTGGGAAATTTGGAACTAGCCGACATTGTCAAGATAAAATGGCTATATGACAAAATGGGAAGAGACAAATGGATGCGGTTTGCGGCATACGATTTAGAAATAATGATTCTATCATGTTATACATTATTTGTTTCGTACCTTTTACTAGTATATTTGGCAAATGCCAAAATGTTGGTTTTTCGCCAAAGATGGAAAATTTAAATCGCCAGGCGCGGACAAAATATTTGCGATTTTTTTTTATTTTGATGTGCCCATCGTGTTCAGCATCCTCAAATACATCTAAAACCGATCGGACCCAAAAGATATTCGGTAAAAGTGTAAAAATGGGTCACCCTAGCGGGCATATAATCACAAGCAGAACGCAAAATATATTTTCCACACTAATGCTTAAAAAAGCAATGCGGGAAAAGCCCGGAGTTTGATGGAAACCGAAAAGTACTTGCAAGTAAAACGCTTAAACGTTAAAAGTGTGGAACGATTATCAAGTTTAACTTGAAATATATCTCGGAAGGAATTTTTATACGCACAATGCGATGAATTTACATCATAGTTTGGCCTCGTCTGTCGATTTCAAGTGCTAACTCCATTGTTGTGGGAAAAGGTCATTATTTCCCTTTAACTTGACTTTTTGCACATGTGTGTTCTCAAAGTAATTCCTGTTGCTTTTAAGGTCGACTAATACCAACTTCACGCCTGAGTTGAATTAAACACGTGTTTTACAGCGCACGCAAAAAGCCGATGGATAATATCCCTGTAGATACCGAACGCTCTGCGGAGCGATAATTTTCCAATGGAAAATTCTCCCCGACAGAGTAGATGCCGAACGCGAGAAGGGAAAATTAGCGGCGATAATTATCCAGCGGAGAATATCCAAAGGAAAACATTTTCCAGATACCGAACGCATGCTTGAATGGATCCACGGATGCACATTGACGCACTAGGTCAAGGGCAGCGGACAGTCGTGGTGTGCTAGGATGACAATATACAATACAAACTAACTTTTCATTTGTGAAAAATATATCCGAATTTTCTTCTTATAAAAATACAACCGGACAGGGGCCCCACCTTAGAGGGGCCCCGCATTTCATAAGGGGGAGGGGGAGGGCACGTGGGCCAGTGTGCCCCCCTTGTGTGCGCCTCTGGTATGAGGCGCACCTCGTGTCTTATTTTATATATTTATATTTTTGCTCCTTAGAGCTTCGACCCATTACACCTTTTTGCGATAACTTCGTTTCTATATTTTCGCGGTGGGTCCCTTCGGATGAAAATAACAAATGAAAACCTACACTTTTCATTTGTAAAAAAATATCCGGATTTTTTTCTATGATTAAAAAATACAACCGGACAGGAGACCCATAGGGGCCCCGCATTTCGTAAGGGGGCACGGACTTGTGTGCCCACCACCATGTGTGCTCCTCTGGGCCCTTCAGATGAAAATATACAATGTAAAACTTTGACTTTCGTTTGTAAAAATAAATCTGGATAAAAAATACAACCAAACAGGGGCCCAGCCCCAGGGGCGGCGGAAGAGGGGGAGGACGCTGCCCTCACTCAAGAAGTTGGGGGGGGGGGCATGACTTTGCCCCCATACATTTGTAAGAGGGGTCCTCCAAGAAGTTAGTTCGATTTTTCTTTTTGACCGAAAAAATGACCGAGGGCCCCGAGGTGCACCCAGCCAGCCCGAGGGCCCTCTAAGGCCGACAGAAGGTCCGCCTGAAGGCCTGAGGGGCCCCTCGGTAGGCCTGAGGGGGCCCTCGGACTTCAACATGGGCCTGTCCGATGTTTTTTTGCGACCTTTTAGAGGCCCTGCAAAATATAGTGGCCGAAATCCGAGGAGATACCATTTCGCGCCATTTTTTCCTTTGGGAAGGGGGGGGGGGTCCTGGCCTTTGACCGAGGGGCCTCCTGGGCTTCTTTGCCCTCCCATCCGAAAATATCTTCCGCCGCCACTGGCCCCAGCCCCCACGGGCCGCCTCAGAGGGACCCCGCATTTCGTAGGGGGGGGCACCACGGACCCGTGTGCCCCCTCCCTTGTGTAAGCCTCTGCATATATGCAAGCATTTAGCTACCTTGGAATTTATTCCGCGAAGCCCCACTGCTGACGTAAATGCACTTGCTAAACATCCAATAGCCCTACTGACCCCACTCAAATTAAAAACATCTCCGCACAAATCCCAACCTCCTTTACATACCCTTGAACTGTATACCATACGAACGTGTATAACATTGTCACAGACCACAGTGTCCTTGAACAACTCGATATGTACTGTGTCAACAACGAGTCAGGTTCGGCATCTCGCCTATGCAATGCAAACTGATTTACCCAGCTTGAATTCGTGCAATTCACTAGCTCCGGACAATGCTCTGCCAGTGCGGGATATCCCCATCATAGTACCTACCCCACACGCCACCTCAGCAGCGCGCGGGGAGCGGCGCAGCGGCTGCAGGGGTGCAGCCGGCCGGCCTGTGAATGCACGCCGCCTGGTGTGGCTGTGGTGGATTCACTGGGGATGGTAATTCCCTATAGTACGGATACCGTATCAGCTCTACTACCACTATCATTGGTACACACCGACGGACCTGCAGTCGAACACATTTTACAAAGGAAGCTCAGATTTCGATTCCTGGTACAGAAACACCGGATTTAAACACATCCTCTTCAGTAAAGTTCTTTTCTTTTTTCTCAGAATCATGAAATGTGTAAATATGCGTCGGATTGCGATCGGTTTTGGGCTCCGTTCGCTCCGTTGGCTCCGTTCGCTCCGTTCGCTCCGTTCGCTCCGTTCGCTCCGTTCGCTCCGTTCGCTCCGTTCGCTCCGTTCGCTCCGTTCGCTCCGTTGGCTCCGTTCGCTCCGTTGGCTCCGTTGCCCGGGTTTGGGCTTGGCTCCGTTGGCCACTGGACCGATTTGGACCCGCAGGCCGCAATAGCTGGTGTTACATGCATGTCACTGCCAGCGTTCATTTGCAGGACGAGATTTTAAAACAGCCTGAAATGTGCTTAGAAAATCGCCAATGTATCTCGTCAATAAGTTCGCAGGCGATGTTGTTTACGAAACTCAGTGTATTTTGCGGCAGAGTTGTTCAATGAGGTGTGCTTTGGTGAGTCACTTGCTAATTTTCAGGTCTAGGAAGTGTTGTAGCGTACACCCTACAGGAAATCCGAGGTGCATTTTGTTGAAAAGTCCTGAGTAGACATGTGCGTGGATCCAAAAACAGATCCTGGATCCGGATCGACGGTCGTTAAATCCCTTAAATCCCCTTAATAATTTAAGCTTTAGCTAGCTTTCAAATCTGATTCCGGTCTGCAGACTATCTTCTAACTCAGTCAAAATTGGTGACTCCTGAGCCAATGCAGCCCCAGTCTGTGCCGCCCAAGACAGGGGATATTGAGACGGAGACAACTTATATTGTCTCCGTCTTCGACTGCAACCCGCAACAAATAACCTGGCTCTGACTCCGCCCAATAATACCAGATTCCATCCGACTCCCCGAGTCCGCGGCTCTGGTGATTACAAATCCCACCATTTGACGGGCACGGCTTAGTAAGGATACTTAAATTACAGTGGACTAGACACCACACAAAGCCGGACCAAATTATATGACCGGATGATGACCAAATGACCGGATGATACAAATGACAATGCTTTTTTATCATGGCGAGCTCATGAGATTTCGCTCCCTTGTGCTTCCTTCCTTTCCTAGGAATGTTTTAAACAACTTTCCTCATTAAAAGTGGCTTAAATTTATTTAAATCAGGAAATGTGTTAATTTTCAACCGATTTCAGTCGGCATGGCCCCGAGGCCCGATGGCAATTCGAATCTAGCAATTTAATGTTGAAAACGAAAAAATATGGCATGGTTCATCCCCCTTGACACTTGAAGGTACCACTGCACTGGTCGGGACTAAAACGAGCCCACCACTTCGCTTGACACATCACCACATATATACAAACTCAAATATGAACCAACCCAATAAGTCCACAAATGCAGTCACACAAACTGCTCTATTGGATTTCAGAACTAGTCTCGGTTTTTAATTTCGACAGTCCAATGAACGGGTCAGTGGCATTATAATACCAATGAACGGCTCAGTGGCATTAGGTTTCACCGTTCTAACATTACTGTCGTCTGTCATATCAATGTCACTGAAATGTCCTCCGCGATACCCACGTTATTGACAAAGATATGGAGCAGCATTGCCAGTCACAGCTCAGTGATAGCCACAATGGATAATGGATGAGCGAGCGTCAACGTGACCAATATGAATATATATACCGCCGACCAAATGGAGGCCTCCACTGGACTTCTGCCAGACAGGTGAGTTGACAGATAACACCGCTTCTCTGACTCGACTCTGGCCTGCTTTGAGCCGGCTTTGACGGATACACTCGATAGAGGTGGTTCAACTCGGACCTGGCTCGGCCCGTCGGACCAGCCGGCGGTCAAAGGTCCCCCGGCCGCCCCCGGTCCCTGGCGCCGGACAGACGCGCCAGCCGGGGGGGGGGGGGGGGGGGGGGCGTGGGCGCGGGGCGACACCAGTCACGTGTGTCACGTGTTTACATTTCAGTGCCGCGTGTAACAGGCCAGGGTACGGACCATCACTGTGTCACAGGCCCCGTGACCCGTGTCACTGTGTACCCCGCACTGCCAGCTCCATCACTGGATGGCACCGCGGTCACGGCCCGCTGCCGTGACGCGGTCACGGCCCGCTGCCGTGATCGGTCCATCACGGCCCGCTGATGCATCACCATCACCGCATCACGGCCCGCTGCCGTGATCGGTCCATCTCTCCGAATGTCGGCTCTGCCTCTCACTCTCAGGCTGGAGGAGCATGCAAGGCAGAAGGCAAACAAACGAGCACCAGCGGGCACCGCCTCTTGTTTAGCTTCTCCGCCTCCAAGGGCGACGACGCCCCAGGGGCCAGCTTCAGCCAAGGTGCCGGATGCTATTGCAGCCCGGTAGTACCACTGTTTGCTGTGCCAGGGATCGGGATCCGAATCCCGGAATGGTTCCTTGTTTAAAGTGTGGCCTGGCTGACATTACACCCCGAAAAAGGGCGGACGTTTCCAATGACGCGTTGCCGTCGCAGTGGAGCCGGCGTAAAACCCCGATAACAAACAATAACAAACAAAGTAAAGATAGGTCAGGGCGCCCCAGCATGTAGAAGCCGACAAGGCGAGAGCACCTCAACTTACAGCTGCTATAGACAGGGAGAGGGTGCCCGAACAGCTGCCACAGCTACACGTCCTACAGCTGCTATAGACAGGGAGAGGGTGCCGAACAGCTGCCACAGCTACACGTCCTACAGCTGCTATAGACAGGGAGAGGGTGCCGAACAGCTGCCACAGCTACACGTCCTACAGCTGCTATATATAGGGAGAAGGTGCTTCCAGTCTACAAGTGCTAGACAGGGTGAGGGTGAGTGCCTATAGCTGCTTAGACAGGGTGAGGGCGTTCCCAGCCTACAGCAGTTGTAGACATGGTGAGGGCGCCCCAGTCTGTGGTTACGAGGTCATACAACCGCCACAACAACCACCACCGTCCACCAGGCACTAACTAGAACCCCAGCCCTGTCCCCTCCACTCCAGCAGAGCTATCGCCTGCCGGACGTGTCAGGTAACTCCAGCAGAGCTGCCGGACGTGTCAGGTAACTCCAGCAGAGCTGCCGGACGTGTCAGTCCACTCCAGCAGAGCTGCCGGACGTGTCAGTTAACTCCAGCAGAGCTGCCCGACGTGTCAGTTAACTCCAGCAGAGCTGCCGGACGTGTCAGTTAACTCCAGCAGAGCTGCCGGACGTGTCAGTTAACTCCAGCAGAGCTGCCGGACGTGTCAGTCCACTCCAGCAGAGCTGCCGGACGTGTCAGGTAACTCCAGCAGAGCTGCCGGACGTGTCAGTCCACTCCAGCAGAGCTGCCGGACGTGTCAGTTAACTCCAGCAGAGCTGCCCGACGTGTCAGTTAACTCCAGCAGAGCTGCCGGACGTGTCAGTTAACTCCACCAGAGCTGCCGGACGTGTCACCTCACCTTGGGTCGTTGGCCGTCGACAGCGTATTCCAGAGCCTCCCAGTGATCTGCCCGTCACAGCACGCGGCGGCACCGTCCGTCACAGCACGTGATCCGGTCACTCGGTCCGTCGGCCGGTGCGGCTCCCGAGCCCCTCTCCCGTCACAGCCCCGTCGCAGACTGGTGGCGAGGCAGCGCAGTATTTACTACGGCAGCGCGGCGCCGCGCCGGGATTGATCGCGAAGGCGTGCCGCCAGGCTGACCAATCAGAACCGCCGCAGCGCCCGCGTCATCGCTGCCACGAGCGCCTGTCCTCGGAGGCCAGCCGGCCGCGCTGTGCTATACCCCGGCCGACCCCGGCGCCGGCGGGGTCAACACTGCAGGACCACAACACCGGGGTCAACACTTCATATTCACAACACCCAGCCGGGGTCAACGCTCCTTAACCAAAACACCCAGCCGGGCCCAACACTTCAGAACCTAAACACCCAGCCGGGTCAACGCTTCACAACCTAAACACCCAGCCGGGGTCAATACTCCAGAACCACAACACCGGGGTCAACGTTCCAGAACCACAACACGGGGGGTCAACACTTCAGAACCACAACACCCAGCCTGGGTTAACACTCCAAAACCACAACACCGGGGTCAACACTCCAGTACCACAACACCGGGGTCAACACCCCAGAACCACAACACCGGGGTCAACACCCCAGAACCACAACACCGGGGTCAGCACTCCAGAACCACAACACCGGGGTCAACACTCCAGAACCACAACACCGGGGTCAACACTCCAGAACCACAACACCGGGGTCAACACTCCAGAACCACAACACCCAGCCTGGGTCAACACTCCAGAATCACAACACCGGGGTCAACACTCCAGAACCACAACACCGGGGTCAACACTCCAGTACCACAACACCGGGGTCAACACCCCAGAACCACAACACCGGGGTCAACACCCCAGAACCACAACACCGGGGTCAACACTCCAGTACCACAACACCGGGGTCAGCACTCCAGAACCACAACACCGGGGTCAACACTCCAGAACCACAACACCGGGGTCAACACTCCAGAACCACAACACCCAGCCTGGGTCAACACTCCAGAATCACAACACCGGGGTCAACACTCCAGAACCACAACACCGGGGTCAACGTTCCAAAACCACAACACCGGGGTCAACACTCCAGAACCACAACACCGGGGTCAACACTCCAGAACCACAACACCGGGGTCAACACTCCAGAGCCACAACACCGGGGTCAACACTCCAGAACCACAACACCGGGGTCAACACTCCAGAACCACAACACCGGGGTCAACACTCCAGAACCACAACACCGGGGTCAACACTCCAGAACCACAACACCGGGGTCAACACTCCAGAACCACAACACCCAGCCTGGGTCAACACTCCAGAATCACAACACCGGGATCAACACTCCAGAACCACAGCACCGGGGTCAACACTTCAGAATCACAACACCGGGGTCAACACTCCAGAACCACAACACCCAGTCGGGGTATACACTCCAGAACCACAACACCGGGGTCAACACTCCAGAACCACAACACCCAGCCTGGGTTAACACTCTAGAACCACAACACGGGGGGTCAACACTACAGAACCACAACACCGGGGTCAACACTTCAGAACCACAATATCTGGGTCAACACTCCAGAACCACAACACCGGAGTCAACACTCCAGAACCACAACACCCAGTCGGGGTCTACACTCCATAACCACAACACTGGGGTCAACACTCCATAACCACAACACCGGGGTCAACACTCCAGAACCACAACACCGGGGTCAACACTCCAGAACCACAACACCCAGCCGGGTCCAACACTTCAGAATCACAACACCGGGGTCAACACTCCAGAACTACAACACCGGGGTCAACGCTCCAGAACCACAACACCGGGGTCAACACTCCAGAACCACAACACCGGGGTCAACACTCCAGAACCACAACACCGGGGTCAACACTCCAGAACCACAACACCCAGCCGGGTTCAACACTTCAGAATCACAACACCGGGGTCAACACTCCAGAACTACAACACCGGGGTCAACGCTCCAGAACCACAACACCGGGGTCAACATTCCAGAACCACAACACCGGGGTCAACACTCCAGAACCACAACACCGGGGTCAACACTCCAGAACCACAACACCCAGCCGGGTTCAACACTTCAGAATCACAACACCGGGGTCAACACTCCAGAACCACAACACCCAGCCGGGGTCAACACTCCAGAACTACAACACCGGGGTCAACGCTCCAGAACCACAACACCGGGGTCAGCATTCCAGAACCACAACACCGGGGTCAACACTCCAGCACCACAACACCCAGCCGGGTTCAACACTTCAGGATCACAACACCGGGGTCGACACTCCAAGAACCACAACACCGGAGTCAACACTCCAGAACCACAATACCGGGGTCAACGCTCCAGAACCACAACACCGGGGTCAACACTTCAGAACCACAACACCGGGGTCAACACCCCAGAACCACAACACCCAGCCGGGTCAACACTTCAGAATCACAACACCGGGGTCAACACTCCAGAACCACAACACCGGGGTCAACGCTCCAGAACCACAACACCAGGGTCAACGCTCCAGACCCACAACACTGGGGTCAACACTCCAGAACCACAACACCGGGGTAAACGTTCCAGAACCACAACACTGGGGTCAACACTCCAGAACCACAACACCGGGGTCAACACTACAGGATCACAGCACCCAGTCGGGGTCTACACTCCAGAACCACAACACCAGGGTCAACACTCCAGAACCACAACACCAGGGTCAACGCTCCAGAACCACAACACCGGGGTCAACACTCCAGAACCACAATACCAGGGACAACGCTCCAGAACCTCAACACAATTTTATGGATGTGTTCCGAAATATATGATATGATATGAACACCGGGGTCAACACTTCAGAACCACAACACCGGGGTCAACACTCAAGAACCACAACACTGGGGACAACGTTCCAGAACCACAACACCGGGGTTAACACTCCATATCCACAACACCGGGGTCAAGACTCCAGAACCACAACACCGGGGTAAACGTTCCAGAACCACAACACTGGGGTCAACACTCCAGAACCACAACACCGGGGTCAACACTACAGAACCACAACACCCGGGTCAACACTCCAGAACCACAACACCCGGGTGAACGTTCCAGAACCACAACACCGGGGTCAACACTCCAGAACCACAACACCCAGCCGGGGTCAACAGTCAACACTAAGTTCTGAGTTGTGTCGTATTGTGCTGTGTTGGGATAATGACAAGCACGTTCATCAAGCATGTTGTGCTCCAGGCGTTATCTTATCTGAAAAGTCATGCCTAGAGAGCATCAGTGGCGGATCCAGAGGGAGGAAGGGGCAGGGGGCCATGCCTCCCCCCCCCCCCTTGAGCCTCGAAGGGGCCCGAGGGGTCCCCATAGGCGATCGAAGTGACTCGAAACGAATTTCACTCCGCTTTCAAACAAAGTGCAAATAAAGTAGTAGTAAAACAACAAAACGCAAGGCCTGAGGGGATCCTCTGCTGGCCTGAGAGGGCCCTCTGACTACCGGAGGGGTCCCCTCTGACCGCCTGAGGGGGCACTCTGGCCGCCTGAGACCGCCCTGAGGGAGTCGAGATCCGCTTCCATAGGCGGTGGAACAGGGGGAGGCACCGGGCACCGTGCCCTCTTGAATCCAGAAGGAGGGGAGGCGGGGCACCAATGCCCTGGTGCCCCCATCAAATTGCTGAAAATCCAGCTATTTTATGGGAAATGGTGCAAAATTTAGAGACAAAAAACGCGCCGCTTCGCGGCGCATATTACATACGTGCGTCCTGGTCAATTCTCGATGTCACGATGTTTGTTGACTATCGTTTTTTGTCGCGAATGAACCTTTAGTGCCAGCCGTTCGGGCCTTTTTATAATGTTGTTCATGGTTGGAAATCCACGAAACGTATTTGAACTAGTAAGCAACTACACACAAGCTGTTGTAATTCTGTGAGCAAAAAAGTAGAAAAATATCACATTTTTGTGCCACTGCGGCGAAATTCCTTCTATCTTTGCGGTGGAAGAATCTCATTGAGTGGCAGCATTGGTGCCCTTGGGCTGAATTTAATTTTTTAATGAATGAAATGAAAATAACCAAATTGTTGAGGGCCTATATGTCCAGACCCAAAAATAAAGCAAACAATTCCGCGCCGCTACGCGGCGCAAATCATTCAGTGTTCTTTTCCAGTCAAAAGGGTCGAATATAGACGACAGTGTACACACTAGCGGCCGCAAGGCAGGGGGGACATGTGGGCCATGGTCCCACATTTGGCCTTAAATTGGGGGGGGGGGGGGCAACATGTCTTTTGACCCCACCTTTTGCTCCAGACATATTTCCTCGTTTTGATCCTGCATCCTGGCTCCAATAGCAAAAATTAGTTCTCCAGCCCACTCAAAACCTCAAATTTTGTCGCCGCTTCGCGACGCAATAATAGTTGTGTGGGTTTCCATTTTGCATAAATACCATTGTTAGTTAAGTTTAACCCTCGCCCTACGGGGAGGGGGCTGATAGCCCCCCCCCCCGAGGTTTTTCTTGAATAACTGTTTACACATGCGGCGCATCTTGCTGAAATTTTCAGTAGCTGAGTTTACAACAATTATACGTATGCTGAAAAATTTCATTGAAATTGGTTCAGTAGTTAGGAGATAATGATGTTTTGATGACGCCATGTTGGTGGAAAAACCATACATGTTTTCAAAATCGTAGAAAACAGAGTTTTCAAGAAAATTGCAAACGTAATTCAGCAAAGAAGAAAATAGCATTCTATTTAAAATGTCAATCTCGGATTTGCAAATTTTTGGGTTTTTGGCACCTAATTTTTTTTTGGGGGGGGGGGGGGGGCGGGGGGAAATCACCACAAAATCAAATTTTTCAAAGATGTTAGAAAAACCGCAATATATGTGAGAGAACTGAGTATGGACAATGCCCAAACCAAATTTCAAAGCAATATATATATTTTTGACAGTGATGGCTCCGTAAGTGTAAGAAACTCATGACGTCATTTTTTTTAATAACTTTTTTTGACTTTTTTGACAAGATACGAACAAATTAATACCTTTTCTGTATTTCTGAGAAAACATTGGTCTAGGAACATGCCTTTTTATTTACATTTATCAATTTTTAATTTTGAGGTTTTCTGACGGAGCAAAATCGCTGTTCTGGACGTGGAAAATCCGAGGTCATTCACTTCACCTGGAAGCTCACTCTTTGACCTAAAACCTAAAAATCGCATACTGTTAGACTCCTCTCATGACAGGCAACATGCTGGTTCTTACCGCATTGCTCTAAGTTGCTTGGTTTGCAAGTTAACAGGGGGGCTGTCAGCCCCCACCCCGTAGGGCGAAGGTGAAAAAAGCTCCCGTAGGGCGAGTGTTAAGGGCAGCTTTTGTGACAAATTTTCTTCAAGCGCCCTCCCTTCGCAAAATCCAGCCCATTTTTAGTTCAATAACATTTTTGAAGTCCGCACGAGACACAAAGCAATATGATACACTGCTATCGCATGCATAATATTTACTGCTCATAAAAACGGCTACCCCTCCCCCTGCAGTCACAGACATTGACTTATACCCTCTTGGTCAAGTTGCCCCCCCCCCCCCCCCTCCTAATCAGCCGTCTCGGTCCGCCCTTGGCTGTACAAAGTATATATTCTAGCACCATTCGCGGCAATTTAAATGATATAAAGGGTATGACTGATATTACAAATACATATAGCCAACGTTTTGTCAATTACAAAAACTGAAATAGGGGCACCCTCAAAATATAGTGGACCAAACCCGTTGGGTTTTCAGATTTGGGTATAGGTAGGGACACCACTGTAATTGATGACCCCCTCCTTGACCGAATCCTGGATCCGCCACTGGAGAGCATATCCATGATTCATGCAGAATTCGTGTGTAGTAATGCACAATCGGTCCCGTAGGTTGCACTTGTAACAGGGACTCGTCTAGGGAAATTTGACTGGGGGGGGGGGGGGGGCAGTGGCGGATCCAGGATTTTCTAAGGCAAGGGGCTTCAGGCCCGAGGGCGGCATATTTCCTCGGTAAAAGGGGCGGCATGGTCCAGAGGAGCGCCAATCCAATATGTCAATTAAACGGGTAAGATATGCCTCTTTCTTAACCCGCACCCGGGGAGGGGGAGAATCTGCCCCTCCCGGATTTTCTCAATATATTTAAAACTATGATAGATATTGACGTGAAACGTACCTTATGTTGCATCCATTTTACGTATTCTCTCAACATGTCAGTTGGACAAACTACAGAGGCGATCAAAAATAGATCAATCAATTTTTAGACTGTGTTATGCCCATATTTGGGCATACATGCAGTATCAAACTGTGAGGCCTATGTCATTAGGCCAATTTGGAGCAACATACGCATACTCGGAGGTTAAGTGTTGGAGAACATGTTGTCCATCAATATATCGGAATAATAAATGTGACCAGATTCGGCATTGCCCTTATTCCACTGTAAATGACGATCTAAATATTGATTCCGCGACGCAACGACCACAGCGTGATTTTTTTTTAGATCGGTCGTCAGCCGGCTAATCCAATTTTAGATCGTGAAGTAAGGTGGCGAATCAAAATTTAAATCGCTGAGGCTGCTGCGAGTGCCGAAATTGAGATCGCGGACCCTTACTTTGGCCATACCTGCCAAAGTCTGATCTGTCAAAGTCAAAGAAGGCCATATCTGCCAAAGTCAAAGAAGATCTGATCATACAAGTACAAGAAAATATGATGGCGCGATTCGTGCAGTTTCAACGGGAAAAAATCCAGGGGTGATGGGCATTTTTTTGAGGAGTGACATAGGGTGTTTGAAGGTGTCAACGTCAGGAAAACAATCAATTTTAGATCGGATCTCCTTATAAGGGCATGCTCCGCCCATTTTGATCACGTCACGACCTAATTTGTGATAAATCCATTATTAGATCGCCTCCCCGTAGTTTGCCCAACTGATGTCATTCAAATTAGTGAAGTAGTTTGGGAGATAATGACGTTTTAGTGACGCCAGGTCATGCCATTTTTGGTGGAAAAACGATAAATGTTTGAAAAACCGTAGCAAATCGAGTTGTAAAGCAAATAGCAAAAAAGTCAAATGAAAAAATTGCATTTTCTTCAAAATAGCTATCTCGGATTTGCATTTTTTTTAGTTTTTGACCCCCAAAATAAAAATAAATGATTTGTTTAGGAAAATTCACACAAAATATAAATTTTAAAAGATATAACAAAATGGAATATATATATATATATATATATATATATATATATATATATATATATATATATATATATATATATATATATATATATATATATATATATATATATATATATATATATATATATATATATATATATATATATATATATATATATATATATATATATATATATATATATATATATATATATATATATATATATATATATATATATATATATATATATATATATATATATATATATATATATATATATATATATATATATATATATATATATATATATATATATATATATATATATATATATATATATATATATATATATTGGATAACCAAGTATGAATGATATCCACACCAAATTTCAAAGTAAAATCCTCCGGAGGTGACAACATCCCTTTAAGATGACTTATTTTCATTTCACCTGTTCTTGTCCACGAACAGTCACACTAAAGCGTGGTTCCCACTGGGCCCGCCATCCGTCAAAACGGATCCGTCGCCGTCAGCCGCCGTCAGATGGGCCCGTTTCTAGACGGTCGGGCCGAGTTGGATCTGGCAGCCTTGAAACGGGCCATCTGGCAGTCGAAAGTTGTTTCATAACTGGCGCGAATGATTCCAATTGTGCGCGGTGGTTATGTTTGCTGTGCATAATAAATTGTATAATAAATTAAAAATAATAATACAAATTAAAGAAATGAACGTGCGCAGGCAATATTGATATATTGGCCTTCGCACTTTGCAATACCTGAGAATGTCTTAGGCTCGGCCAAATACTTTGATTTGAAGCGGCGTCGGACGCAAGGCCAAAATTAATATGACTGGTTAGTTTTTGCACCAGAAACTGATTTAAAACAAAATGCTATATACCTATTCCTTATATTTTCGTTTACAATCAGAAAATGTGTTATTTTTGTCGATTTCAGTCGTTTTAGTGAAGCCATGGCGCTGGTATAGGCCACTTGGATCCGTCCCTCTTTGTCCGCCCCCAATCGTTTATAAAAATCGACACCTCTTGCCGACGGGCTGACGACGCGCTCTACCCCCTCGTGGTCAACAATTTATCGCAGACGGCTGACGCTCTGCTACTTCCCCTCCTCCCGGACAACAACTTTTTGGAAATAAGCCACTGTATTTTCCTCCCCCCAAACAAAAAAGGTCTGGATCCGCCCTTGGGACGTACTCATGCACAAAATGGGATCTGACGAAAACAAACGGAGAAACGAGAGTACCACAAACGCCAGTGATGGACGACGTACCGTACCAGCCGGTTGGCGTCACTGGTCTGGCGAACTTCGCCAACACCTGCTACATGAATACTGTGCTGCAGGTTTTAGCGCACACCTAGGACCTCACTCAACTACTTCGTCAGTGGGCTCTTCCGTGAAGACCTCAGCAGGAACTCTACCAGCCGGGGAAATGTCGCCGAGGCGGTCGCGCAGTTGCTCGACGTGATATGGTCGCAGAAGTTTCGATATGTCTCTCCACACCGGTTCCGCCGAGACCGGGTCTCATCGTCCCGGTCCAGCGTTGTGTTGTGTTTTCTAAGAATCCCAGAAGTGTTTGACTGCTTTTATTTGTTGCCAATTGCTTAAAGGGAGTGTGCCTACTCACATCGCTTAGTTGGGGTTATTGACACTGGTCTATAGAACACAATTTTCTGAATTGAACCATTACTTCATTTCTCCAGATTCACCCTAGTTGCTGAGATTTTGCTTTCAGTCATTGTGCATTGGAACCAATCTTGATAGCCATTAAGGTTGATGACCTTAGCCTTGATGTATAAAAACGTTAAATTACTGATAGACTGTATTGATATTTCGGCCACAGGCCTTTGTCAAAATTACATATGAGTGAATACAATGTTTACATGATTGACAATGATACAAAATACGTATATTATTTGTAAATATTTATAAATACGTTACGTTATTACGTAATTACGTTATACGATAATATTTGTAAATACGTTCGGCCTGTGGCTGAAATATCAATACAGTCTATCAGTAATTTAACGTTTTTATACATCGAGGTTAAGGTCATTAACCCTAATGGTTTTAATCATAAGAATAATGTTCCTCGCAGCAGCTCTAACCAATCTTGATAGCTTTTACTTCCAACTTCACGTTATTGTGTGAGGTTCTCGTTATAAATATAAATGAACAACGAATCACGACATTTAACACAGTGGAGATTTGCATGTCGATCGAATGAAAACATCAGAATCAGATATATTCTGAACATATCCAGAAAACTGGCTATTCTATGTTCAGTCACAGAATACATGATATACAACACTATACAGTATACACTTATCATGAAACAACACACGTTTTCTCATATTGTGACACCCTAACAACAGTCATTGCCATCTGTAGACCATATTACTACCACACCCTAGTTATCAGACTTGTGGTGGTAGGGCGGGGTGTACTGTTTGTTCCAGTTCTGTAGGGCCCTATAACCGAAAGACCGGCGCTGCAGTTCGGTTCTTATCAGCGGTAGCTGTAAGAGCGGTGTCGCTGCTGAGCGTGTTACGCAGTCTGTCACCTGACATCGGTAGGTGAGTAGGTTAGCTAAGGCAGGCGGGCATATTCCCTGCTCATAAGTCTGTTCAGTAGCGTGACATCGCAGGTCTGGATCATACTTTCAACAGACGGCCAGCCCAGCTCGGTCAGCGCTGCGGTGACGTGGTCGTACTTCTTCAGGTTCGTAACAATACGCACCGCAAAATGTACGACCTTTTGAAGCCGATCTCGCTGTTTGGCACACGCTCCTCCCCAGACGCAAGCACAATACCTCATCAATGGGAAGACCAGCGTCTCAATAAGAAAAGCCCTGAGGTCACGAGGTAATTTGGAGCGTATCTTGGCCATGCCAACCAGAACATTGTTACAACGCTGTACAACCATGGATATATGGTGCTCCCATGTCAGTACAGGGTCTAGTACGACGCCAAGTACTTTAATCTTAGTAGCACCGTCCAAGACATGGTCGCTGAAACGGATGGTAAAATCTTGGGTCTTCCTTCTTCGCGTTTTGAACAGAAGGAACTCCGTTTTTGAGGGATTGATTTTCAAACTATTCTGCGTGAACCAGGTGAGAGCAGTATCCAAGGTGCTTTCAATCCTGGCCTTAAGAGCGTCAACGTTCTTGGGTTCGTCTGAATCAATAAACTGGGCATCGTCAGCGTACAAAACTACCTTACCACCAGTGATGTGTGATGTAAAGTCGTTTGTGAACATAACGAAAAACACTGGTCCCAGCACCGAACCCTGAACAACACCGTGTGTCACAGGCATCGGTACAGATGAACAGCCCCGAACAGTCTGGGAGCGACCCGATAACCAGTCCTCGAACCAGTGCCTATCAATACCATACCATCCTAGTTTTTCTAAGAGCATGTCATGTCGTACGCTATCAAAAGCCTTGGAAGTATCAGCTGTCACCAGCGTGGCTATACGACCTTCATCAATCTGGCGAGTTACATAGGTGATCTTGTCCAACATAGCAAGTTCTGTCGAGTGACCCTGACGGAAGCCGTATTGGTGTTGGCACAATATATGATTATCGTGCAAAAATGTCTCCAGTTGGGTACAAACGATGCGCTCATATAAAACATATACAATTACACTCAAGTGAATCATACGATATACCAAAAAAACGTTACAAAGTCACCTGGAAGTTCGCAGGAAATATGACAAATATGTAGAGATGTAACAAATACAATATTTGCGTGAAATACCAGTTCTTGTCAGACAACATTATTCCTAATATGTTGTTTTACATCATGCACCAGATAATGCAATCATTTTAAATATTGCAAACAAAACTATCTTCAACAGAAAAGACAGTGGCTAGTTTAACACGGGCGTCAAAAATGTTATAAAAACTTAAATAGACCCACCACTGAATTGCCACGAAATCAAGTACTTCAGCATAGGCATCACAACTCTATGTATATATCTAAATGATCTCTATATGGTCATACACCACCAAGACCAAGTTTATGTCTTTGTTCTGCGTCTGCGTTCGACTGTGTATAGTTTTTTTTGTGTGTTTTTATTTGCACGTTTCCCAGATCCAGAGTCCAGATGAATATCGAACTTGAACAAGATGAAGAGGAGGAGCTGTTGCTGTTGTTAATGATGGACGAAGAACCAGGACGGCGCCGTAGAACATGGGTTCGCCAACCACTGCTGTGCAGAGATGAAATGGGAGAATTTCAAGCACTGATGGCCCAAGAACGGGCTAATGGTAATGCTTTTCATGGAGCTTTTTCTGGAGCTTTTCCCTCGCCAAAAAGTTGAGCAATGTTCAACTTTGAAAAACGGGCTCAGACGGCGTCGGATCCGTCGCGATCAACTGTTGCGCCTAGTCAGTCGCCGTCACTCCCCGGTTCCCACCGAACCCGTCACTGAACGGCCGTCAACGGGCCCGTTTGACGGCGACGGATCCGTTTTGACGGGTGGCGGACACAGTGGGAACCGGGCTATAGTTGATAGAAGCGTTCCACGCTTATAATCAGCAAGTACTCGGTAACGAATTCAGTAAATTAGCCTCCCTACGCATTGTTATTTATCATGAAGGTATGCAATATGTTTCCTGCACTTTATCTTTTGGGAATATGTGCCAAACTTTTATGAACAATCAACAATCATTTGAAAAAAGTGCATTTAAATTGTCAGTTTAACAGTGGCCTATTACCTTACTTATTTAGTGTCGGCGATTTGTTTATAAGTGCCCATTCAACAACGTTGAACAGATTGATGCAAAAGCGCCAGATGTTGCGCTTTTCAATAGTGGAGGGAAAATACCGATCATTAATTTCCCCAAACTTCCAACTTTGAATGAGGGAATAATTGTATTTAATTCTTACATTTAGATCACATCATTTTAATACCATAACGGTAACCAAATAAATTGTTGCTAACAAAATCAAAAGGTGAATATCTCCCTTTAACCCTATTCCCTGCGGGGGCAGATTCTGCCCCCGGTGGTTTTTCACTTGCCGCTTCTAAACCGTTACGCCTAGCGTCCTGAAACTTTGTGACTTTTCTTAGAATTGAATGGCGCGTGTTGTGTCAAAATTTTGAAAAAATCGGTCCAGCAGAGGCGGTTCCAGGCTCCTGTTTTGGGGAGGGTATTACGAATGCGGTTTTGCGGCGCATACTTCCTTCGTGGTTTGCAATGCAATACATGCGTCCGAAACAATTTCAATGCAATATGCATCATATATACTGGGATTGTACATATTTTTGGGGCAGAGGCACACTCAGAAAAAAAACATGGGAGGCGATACCCACCCTCAAATTAGGTCCAACTTCAAATTAGTAAGATGATAAAAGCGTTACGCACATGGTGCCCCCCATGATTTTTCCTGGATCCGCCTATGTGCAATATATCAAATTTAACAAATTACAGCATATAATGCCCACATGTGACGTTCATGTCGTCCCAAACAATCACGAACAGCACATACTTTTTCCAGAAATTCCCCATTTTACATTCCCTGAATACGCCTGATTTTTTATTTTGTTTTGTCTTTTGATATATTAAAGACCAGTACATTTGAAGCTCAAAAACGTTTGGGGCATGCAAATCGGCCGAGCCACATGGCCGCAATGACCTTTCAAAGAACACCCAAAATTTTCGGATTTTTTGCCCCGTTTTGTTTTCGTGCCCCGGATTTGTTTGCACATCATGACCTTTTGTGACATTGCCATTGACCTTGACTTTTGCCAACAATCTTACTTTAGCTCATGCGGGATGTGTATTAGACCTTTGATAGCACTTTGGGTGATCATGGTCACAATCGAAGGCTTTTGATGGAAAGTATGTACCTATGTCCCATACACTCAAATACCTCGATTTTGACCTTTGACTAACACTTTGACTGTGACCTGATATGTGACCTCAATGTGAATCTTTCGAGTATGCTTTAAGATATGTTTCATTGAGAGCTTTGGAATGCCGCCTTGCGCGTCTCGCTGCGATCACTGGTTCGGAAGACCCCCCCAGTCAATGGCGTTCGGCTGAGACCCCAGTCAAGGGCGGGTTAATTTTGTTGACAGATGACAGCCAGAATGGGCCAGTGTGGCTAAATTTCCAAATTTAGCTTGAAAATGACATCTATACCTACATGAAATATGACATCTATACCTACATAGTTTAAAAATGACTACATCACGATTAACCCGCGCACTGCAGGAGGGGGAGATTTCCGCCCCCCCCCCCTCAGGTTTTTCGCAGATAGCGAAAAAACGGCGGCGCGCAGCGCCGCCGGGTTTTGACACACCTGTTGGAACATCAATTGCACACACTTTGAAGCAGAAAAAAATAACCTCGGGTCATTTCAGGTCAGGTCACCAGACCAGGTCAAGTGACCCCACCTCCGAAAACGTTTGCAGTTGTGCCAAAGCCAGAGTTTCTCACCGATCAGTTTGAAACTTACAGGGTGTCATGAGGGCATACGTACTTACAATTCGTTTATCTCGGAATTTTGATATCGGTGACCTAAGGTCAAGTCAATTTCGTGACCTAAAATAAATCAATGGGGAAATATTAAAATGCTTCCTATTTCAAGGATATGCATGATATTAGTCCAATGACTTCTGGATCATGTTATTATAAGATATTATTGATGATTCAAGTGTAATTTTTGTTCAGTGACCCCCATGGGATTATTTGAGGTCATCCGAGGTCACCATCACTTTTTTGTCAATAACTCGCGACATATTGAAGATAGAGAAGTAAAACCGACAACAATATGTTTGTCTCGTCCAGACACGTCTCCCTATATGCAACATGACTTACTTGGGTCTTGAACTCAGGTCAAGGTCACATGTCCTGAGGTCAAATTTTAAAATTTATCTAACAAGGTCACCATTTATATTATTCAAAGCCCCTTTCGAGAAAAACACAATGGTGTAAACAGTTTTCCGTTATCTGTATTAAGTAAAAGGTTATTAGCGAAAAAAAGGTTTAAAAAACAACATTTTTCTTCTTCTTTTTTACCTCTGGGCTCTGGAGCCTCAAATATTGACCTGAGATTAAATTTGAGGACATTTTGTCGATTACAAATTTAAATGGCTGGCGATCGCTTTTCTCCGTTTGTTTCTAGCTAGCATAGTTTCAGAGATATATGAAATTTCTGGGGCGAAGTCCTAAAACGGAAAAAACTGGAAAATTTGACCTTTGATGACCTCTGGTGACCTCAGTTTTGAGCTTACCTAAAAATACTGAATAATTTCGATAGAACTTGTATCAAGCTATCAAACGCCGTTTTCCGCTTGTCGCTACGTAGCGTATAGTTTTCGACATCTCACGGGGGGCGGAAATCAACCCCCCTGCAGTTCGTGTTCGGCGCAAACCCCTGCAGTGCGCGGGTTTGCAGTGCGCAGTGCAATGCGCGGGGTATTGATCACTTTATTGGTGTTCCTTGCAGGAAAGTCAAATGAACATGACATGTCATTCATTCATTAGTCATGTACTTGGTTTAAGGTTTTGGAGTAATGTCCAACACTAATCCATGCCATCCAGTTCATCTAAGCTCCAAAATATATGCTGAAAACTAGGTAAGTGAATATTTTTAAGCTGTGCGACTTTCAAAGATGGAATCAATTCGGCAAAACTAGAAGTGATTGGGTCATATAAAAATACGCATGCTTTTATTGAAAAATAGGCCTATTTGACCTGCGTCGGATTCCGCTACTGTATTTTCTTTCATTTTCAGCATCTCACAGTGATCACAATATTTGTCATCGAAAGCTTTGCCTGAGTTTCACCTATAATATAACACATCGTTTGAGTGATTAGTCATGGATCAGTTACAATAACTATATATATGTATATGTGTGTGCACATCTGGTCGTATGGCTATAACAGGGGTGTTGAGCTTCTTCAGAAAAGTTTGGGGGAGCTGGGAAAATTCGCTTAAAGTACCATGAAAAAAACAGACTTATCCCCGGATTTTACCCACTTCCTTGTCCATGTTAGGGGGGGGGGGATGAAGCCACCTCAACTGAACAGGATCCTACATCCCTGGCCTATAACTTGCACAGAACAGTTAAAATGTGCATCGCGCCAACAGTTATAACCTGTTTAAACTTGCCCCCCCCCCCCCCCCCAGTGGTCGTTTTTTGGCCTCGACTTGGGGGGAGGGGCAGGAGCCGTGACTTTGGGGGTTTTGCCCCCGCAGTTAACATGTTAGACGAGTCCCTGACTTTTAGTATTTGTTATTCCAAATACCAAGAAAATTGTGAGCATAGCACAATTTTCCTTTGGAATATCGGTAAATGAAACGCTCTATCTGTCCAATCCAAATAAGCTTAAGTTACCATCAGACAGGAGCGGCGGAAGAGGGGGGAGGGGCAGCAGGGGGAGGGGGCAGCTGCCCCCCTCCACTCAAGAAGTTGGGGGAGAGGCAAACATATGATTTTACCCCCCCCCCCATAAATTTGTAAGAGGGTCCCTCCAAGAAGTAAGTTCGATTTTTGTCTTTTTGACCGAAAAATGACCGAGGGCAACGAGGTGCCCTCATCCAGCATGAGGGTCCCTCTAAGGCCCTCAGTCGGCCTGAGGGGGGCCCTCGGTATGCCTGAGGGGGCCCTCAGTAGGCCTGTGGGGTCCCTCGGAAGGCCTGATACTTCAACATGGGCCTGCCCGATGTTTTTTTTTGCGACCATTTAGAGGCCCTGCAAAAATATAGTGACCTAAATCCGAGGAGATACCATTTCGCGCCATTTTTTTTTTTGGGGGGGGGGGCTTTGGCCGAGGGGGCCCCCTGGGTTTATGTGGCACCCATCCGAACATACCTTCCGCCGCCACTGCCATCAAAACGTTTCTGAGCAGTGCCGTCACCAGTGGCGTACCCAAGATTCGCTCCAGGGGGGGGGGGGGGGGGGGGAATTTTGTATCAGGGGGCATAAGGTACCCTTCCCCAACAAAACACAACTCATCGGATTTGGCCCACTATATTTTTAGAGGGGCACATTTAAATACAAATGCCATTCATTTTGTCTTAATTTTATATTTTTTCAAAGGGGAGAGAGTCCGACATGTGTAAAGTTGAATTGAACATGAGGCCCCATTCAAAATCGATGTGCCAAATCCGGGGAGTTTGTAAATTTTGGGGTTAGGTAGGGGCTCTCGACTGTCCTTCGGGGACCCTGTACCTATTCATTTTCAGTTAATGGGGCAACTGACGGGCAAGGGGACTCTGCCTTGGACCGAGACCCCTGTGTTCAATACCCCTACCCGGGGACCCTGTGTTCAGTACCACTACCAGGGGCCCCCTGACCGACAAAGGGGTTTCTGATAGTCCCAGGGGCCCCGAGATGCCGTTAAGAGGAGTCCTCTGGCTGTCAAGGGGGGGGGGGGGGTGCCTATTCGTTTCCAGCTAATGGGCCCCCTGACGGGTACGGGCCACGGAACCCCTATCTAGTGTACCGGGTACCCCTGTCTGGCGCCAGGGGCCCCTTGTACTCAGTACCACTACCCGGGGTCCCTGGCCGATGGAGGGGTTTCTCATTGTCTCAGGGACCCCGAATGTCACAAAAGGCCCCCTTGTATCCTTCCCTGGTGGCCCCCATGTGAAGATAGTACAAAAAAAGAGTTAAAATGGGGCCCCTCTCAAAACAAAGTGGGTCAAATCCGGCGAGTTAACAATTTGGGAAGGTAGGCTGGACCCTCGATTTGTAATAGGCCCTTTTCAGGGGTCTGGGCAGAATCCCGATGCATAACCCCTTTGGAAATAGGACCCGAATGGCCCTATTTCCAAAGAGCAAAGGGACACATACGGCCAAAGGGGCACGTACGGACCTTCAGGGGGGGGGGGGGGGATTGCCCTGCTTGCCCCCCTCCCCTCCCCCTTGGGTACGCCTATGGCCGTCACTATGGTGACTTATCAAACTAGGGTTGCGAAGCTCCGCCACCATGTTGTACTTGAAGGCAGGCCTACCGAGAACAGACCACGAGTCCACGTGTCGGGATTCAGTAATTATTGACATGAATCTGGGACAACCTATGAACCCAAACAGACCGCAGGCGCCGGCGGGTCCAGAGCGACCAAAACAGTCTGGCCATGTGTTAGTGTGCTGTATAAACCACCGCCTGCCCTGGTCAGAGGTGATTGCCATATCAGTGCTGACATTCCCATGCCTAGCAGGCGTACTGGCGTGCTTGGCACGTGCTGCGCCGCGACTGATCAGCTGATCTGCGGTACAGTGTCATCATGTGACGTACATCGATGCTTACGTGGAAACAGCAGTGGCGGATTCAGGGCGTATAAAGAGGCCCATGTGTCCCTGCAGGACCTTCAAGGGGCAAGGGTGATCAACTTGGGGATTGCCAGGGCCAGGCAATCAGTGACTCAAAACAGGGCGAAGCAATCCACATTTTTCTCTAAGCAAAGCGCATCTGAAAGCCACGGCAACATCCAGCATCCACACATCCAGGGAGTGTGCCTACTGTTTTGGAATGCCATTTTTTCCATACGGTAAGTTCTATTGGTTCGATTGTTGGATACGATGAAATTCACATCTGGAGCCCCTTTAGTTGAATTTTCACTTTTTTATTTTTTATTTTTATATCTTATATAAAACGATCGACACTATAGTGATGTTATGCAAAACGGCGCACATAAGACAATACAATAACGGTCACATCATGCAAGATAGAGATACAAATTGTGCACAGCATGTTCTTGCCGCTGTGAACTATATTATGTGTAAATTTCGTAGCTCTAAATTGATATCTTCCTCGAAAAATGGCCATCAAGCGTTGCGAGTAGGGGGACAGCCTCCCGACGGACCCCGCCATCACGTGGTGGGAGGCGTGGACCAGTGGTCCGTCCCGGTCGCCCGACAAGCGATCCTAAACGCCAAACGGGCTCCACAGCACCCTCTCCGAGGGGGCACCCTCGGAGTGGCCGCCCGGCCGCTCCTGTCGTCGCTCTGCATCTACCGACACCGACAACTCGCCCCGGGGGCTGCGGATGCCCCACTGCGGACCGGGACTGCGCCCAGCCGCGCGGCCCCGGCCCGCTAAATGAGTAGTGCGCCGGCGGCGCCCCGCCCCCTGGCGCCGGGGGTGGAGGCGCGGACCGGGGCAGGACGCCCGCGCCAACCGGAGACGTCGCAAGAACCGGCGATAACACCGTAACCGTGGAGTACGCAGCCACCTTCAGATTCTCTGTTGGAATGCTGTGGGTCCGAAGATCTCGGAACTCCAGAGCTGGCTCCTTACGAGATAAAAAAAACGGATGTCCTGGCCATACAGGAATGCCAGTTCGGCAAGACGCCATCCAGAATAGCGGGTTTCCTCCAGCCCCCGATAGTCACCACTCACCAGGCGCACACGCGGGAGGGCTGCCGTGGGCGCTCCAGTGAATGGCGGTGACGTCGCCCTCTTTCTGAGGGCGGGCCTACAGTTCGTCCCCCTGACCGAGCACCGGCTGGCCCCCGCGGATGACGCGACAGAAGTCTGCGGAGTCCGCATCCTCGGGGCTCACCACCTGGACATACTGAACGTATACCGGCCACCCATCCGGCCGGGCGAGGCTGATGAACGACAGGATCACTTCACCCGGACTTCCTCCCCAGCGACGAACACACCATCATCGTCGGTGACCTCAACGCTCACCATCCGCTCTGGGATTCGGGGTGCGATACGGCGGACGCGGTCGGGGCGAGACTGGCAGAGTGGCTGGATCGCGTCGGATGGACATCGCTCAACAGCGGAGAACCGACCCGCACCAGCAGCTCCGGCGGTCAGACAGCCCCGAATGTGGTCGCCTGCAGCAGCGCTCTGCCCCCCCCCCCCCCCCAGGGTGACGTGGACTCTCGGCCAGGACCTCGGTTCGGACCACCTGCCCAATGCTGCTAGAAGTCCGGGGACGGCGAACAGCGCCAAGACAAGGCCCAAGAAGAAGTGGGCCTTCGCTAGAGCGGACTGGCGGACCTTCCAGGTAGAGTGTGAGGTAGCCTTCACGGAGGCGGAACCAGAACACCTGACTGTGCAGGCCCGGGCCACCCGCTCTACCTCGGTTCTCCAGAGGGCCAGTGCAGCGCACGTACCGCGCGGCGCCAGAAGAGACCCGAAGCCGTGGGCACTGGACCCGTCCCTCCGGGAGGCGGCAGCAGAGAGGAGGGAGACGCACCGCCAGATGCGCGCAGGGGGTACCCGGCAGCAAACAGCGCTGGGTGGCAGCCAAACAGCGCGCCGCGAAATCTCCCAAGCCCGCTTCCGAGAGTTCGTGGAGGAGGAGCTCAACAAACCTTCGAGTTTAGTTAGGACGTCCAGATTGCGATGGGAGGGGGCTGACGACCACAAGGCTGGCGAGGCCATGGTAACGGAGGACGGCGGGCTACTCGTAACAGATCGAGAGAAGGCGGACGCATTCAACCTGACGTACGCCCAAGCTGCTCGCCAAGTACGGATGCCGAAGCTGGACCGTGGAGTCAGGCAGGCGCTGGCGAGCCCGGTCCTCCGACGGTGCCGTGACTGCGGTGACACGCGTCGGGGATGTTGCGCCCCCTTCGTCGAAGAGGAGCTACGCCGCCAACTGCTGCGGTACAGCATGAAGAAGGTACCGGGCCAGATAGACTGTGCATAGAGGACCTTCGTCACCTGGGTCCCCGGGCCCGGGATGCACTGCTCCGGCTCATCAACGCCTCCTGGCAGGCGGGAGAGGTCCCCAGTGAATGGAGGCGGGCCACCATCGTCCCGATCCCCAAGGCGGGAAAGACAAGAAGAAAGTGGCCAGCTACCGCCCTATATTCCTCACCAGTCACATCTTCAAATTGACTGAGCGGATGATCCGGGTAAGACTCAACCACATCGTAGCCGAGAAGGGGCTGGTCCCGCCGGAGCAGAAGGGGCTGGTCCCGTCGGAGCAGAAGGGACTGGTCCCGCCGGAGCAGGTGGGACTGGTCCCGCCGGAGCAGGTGGAACTGGTCCCGCCGGAGCAGAAGGGACTGGTCCCGCCGGATCAGGTGGGACTGGTCCCGCCGGAGCAGGTGGCATTTCGGGAGGGGCGGTCGGCGGAGGACAACATCGGCCGCATCGTCCAGCAGGTTCAGGACGGCTGGAACCGGCGGAAAACCCGGCGAGCGGACCCCCGGAAGGCACGACGGCCCAAAATATGCCCTGGTCGCGTTTGACTTCGCGAGGGTATATGACACGGTTGATCACCGGATCCTCAGGCTGAGGCTCTTGGAGATGTGTGTACCAACACACTACGTACGGTGGATCTGGCAGTTCCTGCGGGACCGAAGAGCTCGAGTGGCGCTAAATGGCACCAGCAGCGGCGAGCGGATATACAGGGCAGGCCTCCCGCAAGGGAGTGTCCTGTCGCCGACCCTGTTTTTGTTATGGTCGGCGCCGCTGGCTGCCGCGCTCCAGGAGGTCCCCGGCACTACGGCCTTCCTCTATGCGGACGACACGCCGGCACTCTGTGGCGGACACAACCTGGAGCTGGCCAGGTCCAGGGCTCAGAGAGCGGCGGACGCTCTGGTTCGCTGGGCAGACACTAACACGATGAGAGTGGCGAGTGCCAAGACCCAGCTACTAGTGCTCTCCCAGTGGGCCAGATACTCGAAATGTAACATTTGAGTGGCGGGCCGGGGCACAGTTGAAGCTGCTGGGCGTCACCCTGAACCGACTACACTTCGGCCCCCACTGTCGAGCACTGAGGCAGCGCACCCGGCCAAGGCTGCGTCAGCTAAAGAAGCTGACAGGCCGCAGCTGGGCTTGGAGGAGCAGCAACTGCGCACGATAGCACACGGCTACATCCGCGGCGCCATGGAGCACGCGGCGGCAGCCTGGCTACCGGCGACACCGCCCACTCACGTGAAGCTGCTGGAGCGGGAGATGCGCATGGCTTCCCGGATCATCACGGGCTGTCCGATCTCCACACCGGCCCACGAGTGATGGCGGAGACGGGACTGGAGCCGGTGACCGCGCGCCGCGATGCGCTGGCGGCGAGACTGTTAGCCAAGGCGCTCGCACTACCTGCGGATGACCCCCTCCGGTTGGTGGCAGAAACGGACGCTCCGACGAGACTGAGGACCACCACAGGGTGGAGGACTGTCGGGCATGAGGTGTGGGCTGCGGCAGGGGTCGAGGGCCCATCGAGCCGTGCCCGGCCCACCGCGCGCCACCGTCCCCGCGGGCCGACTGTGCTCCAGCTTCAGGGCCGAACTGGTCGCCCTGAACGAGGCCCTCCGCTGGCTAGCGGAGCGGGCGGACGAGGTCCCAACCGACCCGGTGGTGATTTGCACCGATAGCCAGTCGGCCCTGGCGGCACTGCGGCCTGGGCCGTCCGCCCAGAGCTCGCCGCTGGGTGTCGCCATCTGGGACGACCTCCTCCGACTGGCGACGGGAGGCCGCCGGGTCCATCTACAGTGGGTCCCGGCGCACTGCGAGCTGGACGGCAATGAGAGGGCCGACACACTGGCCAAGGAGGCGGCTCAGCTGCCACTAGAGGATGCGGCGCTAGACGTCAGGACGGTCCACCGAGCGGTGGCAAGAGACGTAAGACCGCGCGTCACGGTAAGGTGGCCACAGGGATGGCACCAGTCCTTGATGGGCGAGCGCGCGCCGCCGCCGGTGACGGATCTGGACCGAGCCACGGCAGTTGACGTCCACCAGCTGCGCGCCGGCCACTGGTCCGCATCGGCCCAATACCTACATCGGATCGGCCGGAACCCCAGCAGACAGTGCCTGCAGTGCAACTCCCCTGGATGCCGGGCAGGCTGGTGCCCCATATGCCGGGAGGAGGCCGACACCCCGGACCTCATACTCCGGAGATGTCCGGCGCTGATGGGGTTCCGGTTTCGCCTTCTGGGGACCATTTCACCGGACTTGAAGGACCTGCGGAGCGACGACGTGGTGGCGGCCCTGGCTGCTGCCGCCTGGTTCCTCCAGAGCTGATCGGCTACACCCGGCTCCTAGCCGGGTGGAGGGACATCAACAACAACAACAGTAGGGGGACAGACGATACTGTTCGGCTGCTGCTATCAGCGCGCACGAACGGTTTTGTCGAATTGCTATTGGCCGGCGCTAACGATATGCTAGCAGTTTAATCGATAGTTGCAGTGCTTCTAGTAGCGGAAGCCCTCTGGAGTCTACCCGGTAATGTTTTGCTACCAGCCAGTTCCTGTTGTCTTTGGAATATCTCAGCAACTAGTGTGAATCTGGAAAAATGAGAGGCATGGTTCGATTCAGAAAATTATGTCCTATAAACCAGTGTCAATAACCCCAAATAAGCGATGTGAGTAGGCACACTCACTTTAAAGGGAATGTTTCACCTTTCTGAAAGATGTCAAATATACGCTGGTGGTAGTCGAAAATATGAAGTAAGTGATGCTGAAAACGATGGTCAAATTTTTCTCTCTCGAAAAGTCACTTAACTTTATACAATTAACGTTTTAAATATGGAATGATGACGTCATTAGTGAGCTATAGACCGCCGCTGATTGACTGACAAAGTGGGATTGGCTGACAAAGTGGCTGTCAGCCAATCAACGGCGGCACTAGCCTAGACCCCATTTTGCAAATGAGAAATTCAATTGCTTAAAAACGGCTAAGTTTTGGGGAAAATTACCTTAGTATTTTCGACATTTCAACAACGGCCAAAGATAATGGCTATCTCAGTTCAAAACCAATACAAAGGTGAAACATTCCCTTTAACACGCGCCCTGGAGGGGGGCGAAATCCGCCCACCCCTCCGGTTTTTCGAGGATAGCGCAAAAACGGCGGCGCGCAGCGCCGCCGTTTTTTGTATACCTGTTTAGAAATGAACTTCCCGCATTATGTAAAATTCTTGGCCTCAGGTCATCTCAGGTCAGGTCACCAGACCAGGTCACGTGATGACCTAAACTCCAAAACGTTTGCAGTAGTACCACAGCTACAGTTTTACGCCGATCGGTTTCAATCTTGCAGGACTTCATAAGGTCATAGATACCAACAATTTGTTTATCTCGGATTTCTAATATCGGTGACCTAAGGTCAGGTCAATTTTATGACCGCCAACACGGTTTTATCAATAACTATCGACATAATGAAGATAGAGAAGAGAAAACGGTACCAATATGTTTATCTCGTCGAGACACGTCTCCCAATATGCAACATGACCAACTTGGGTCACCACTTGACCTTGACCTGAGGTCAAATTTCTCAATTGACCTAACCCAGTCACCATGAATATGATTCGAAGCGCCTTGACAAGACACACGCGATGGCGTAAACATTATTGCTTTATCTTGATTAGGTAAAACGTTATTGGGGGAAAACAGTTTTGGAAACAAATTCACCTTTTTGACATTCGATGACCTCTGGAGCCTAAACTATTGACCTGAGCTCAAATCTGAGGACACCTATGTCGATTGCATTTTTCAATGACTTTCGATTACTTTTTTCCGTTTGCTGCTAACTATCATAGTTCCCGAGATATTTGGGGGTGTTCGAACCGAAGTCTTGAAAACTTGAAAATCTGACCCTTGATGACCTCTGGTGACCTCAATATTGACCTGAAAAAAATTAACGAAATACTTTCGAAAGAGCTTGTCTCGAGCTATCTAACGTCGTTTCCCGCTTGTCGCTACGTTGCGTGGTTTTCGAGATCATAGGGGGGGGGGCGAAATCCGCCGCCCCCCCCCCCCCTCCAGGGCGTGTAATTATCAGAGGCCCTCCAGGGCGCGTGTTAAGGGTGTTTCGAACGCACATGATCGGCTCAAGAATAGGCTCTGTCAATGCATGGAGGACATATTCTGGCATGTAAAGGCCCCATTCAGATGGCTCATTCATGCTTTTTAAACTGCTAGGGGAAGAACCCACCAACATCGTACAGATTCACTGAAGTTTCAGAGATCCATTACGCTACTAACGTCGCATGAAACTACGCAGCCGACAATGTCATTCACATATTCACCTAGCAAACTCAAAGTACTGTTTATATAAGAATAAACTGTATTGTCAGTTGTCCCCATATCACAATCAGGTAGCATATGATGGCCACATACGTTCAGCGACGCTCCAGTGCGATATGCGGAGGGGGCGGTACAATGCGATTACACCAGAACCTACAAAATCGTATAAAGGATGTGGCGCACGCAAAGTACATGATACATAAAATCGTCACCACCACTTGGATAAATGATTACAGCCCGCAGCGATTACAGCCATGAATACAGCCGGCAGCGATTAAGATACCAAAGGAGCCATGCCCAATATACAATATAGGTACCCAGTGTCCCAAAATTACATTTTTGCTTGGGTGTCAGAGTGGGAAATTCGGCCAAAAAAGACAATGAGAGGGGATAATTATGTAGAAAATTGTACAATGTTGATTTCTGTTTTGAATATGAAAAGCAGTATTTTTGGTCGAAATCATGTATTTTTAGACAATATTTATGTCAGAATACACCACAATTCATAATTGGGGAGTGGAAAATTCACTCCTTAAATGGGGAGTGAGAGTGGAACATTATTCACATTTGGGTGTCATTTCCCACCCAAATTGATACATTTTGGGACACTGTAGGTACCTGAACACAACTCGGAGCCCGACCACAGACGCTAGCGAATACTATCAGCTGACATTGTTTAGAAACTCGGCTACAGACGCATCAGGCAGGGGTAAAAAGCACTGTGAATAGGGCTCCGTACTTAGCACAGATATGCAAATCGACGAAAACTTGCAACAATATTACAGGTTATCCATAAACGATAACGCCTATGGACTGCTTTTTCATGGCATGATTTCGATTTTGGTAATCATGTTGCAAGTTCCGTCGATTTCTCATCTCTGCTGCTGCACGTGCCATAACACCATATTGGCCAATCTTGCTTGACGAGAAATAGCAGCCTGATAATGCGAGCAGGCTCTGAAGTACACACTCGGGTATGCCACACCATGCTCCTCGCACGGATCAAAGTCATGTGATGAAGAGCCCTCGCTCATAAACTCCCGTGACGTGACACGTCGTGACAGGCACACACCTACCGACACACAGGCTAGTGAATAACAAACGAATGCTAAGTCGATAGATAAAACAGCATTCAGGCACAAGGCCCAAGCTACTACCGAACTGGATAAAACAGAGTATAATATGTTTACATATACCCAGTTGATGGAAATGCAAAATATCATTCGAAAAATGCATTCAATTACAGTAACATTTGAATAAAATGCATGTATAAGAATATTGCTTGGGTATGATACACACTTTGCATAGAGAAAGCACCCAGTTTAAGTATAACTATTCCACTCTTAACCCTATAATAACACAAAGGTCTCTGCTCCTCCAACAATGCAGCGCCGCAGCCAAGACAGCATTGCTACTCCTCCAGCCGGCGAGAGAGTTCTATTCTCATCGACACCGGTTATTTGTCCCTGAACTCTGAGCCCTGTCCCTGAACGGAACCGACTGCGGCCTGTGGCAGCGGCCGCACATGGGTCAGACGACGTCTGGGACCTGTGGCAGCGGCCGCACACGGGTCAGACGACGTCTGGGACCTGTGGCAGCGGCCGCACACGGGTCAGACGACGTCTGAGACCTGTGGCAGCGGCCGCATACGGGTCAGACGTCTGGGACCTGTGGCAGCGGCCGCACACGGGTCAGACGACGTCTGGGACCTGTGGCAGCGGCCGCACACGGGTCAGACGACGTCTGGGACCTGTGGCAGCGGCCGCACACGGGTCAGACGACGTCTGGGACCTGTGGCAGCGGCCGCACACGGGTCAGACGTCTGGAACCTGTGGCAGCGGCCGCACACGGGTCAGACGACGTCTGAGACCTGTGGCAGCGGCCGCACACAGGTCAGACGTCTGACACTGAGCGGATCGGGTTTTAACGGGTATCGTCGCGTGAGACTCACAACTAACCTCTACCAGAAAGGTAGTATTGCGATTGCACCCTTCGATTATTCGGTGGGTATCGAGGTTTACGCATCCAGCTTACTCAGGGAGTGATTGTGACCTGGTCTCAGACAGATACTCGGTGGTTCAAATTATAGACATTTACATACAAAACAGCCGGTTTCCATCGTATAACAATGGGCGCGGACTAGAACTGCTCTATACCGCTGTGTCCCCGAGGTCCCCACGATCCATGGCAGTCGGACCATATAACGACGATTGGTGATACTAGAAAGCTAAGGCTGCACGAGCAGCAAGTCGTGTTAACTCGGGAGATGAGTGGAATATAATCTATGTACATAGCCATTTGAACACCACTGTCGTACTCCGCGTTCGACAGCATCCATGTAGCCAATAACCAAATACTGCGACGAAACACTATCTCACAAAGCGTTTCAGCGAAATGGCTAGCACTACTCATTTTGATTTTGGTACTGAGCGCGGTGCGCTAATCGGAGGCGAAACAAATGGTTCAAAACTTGACACCCGCATACGGAAGCTTATTAATTCGTGCTTAACAGTCACAAGGAAGGCTTACAAAGCCTACATGGAACGCAGTTTCGAAAAATTTCCATAGAAACAGACGACTCTTGTGTGCTGGTTTTCATAGCATAAATTAAACAGATTCCGTACTTGTGCAACAAGTTTCCATCCATCCCCTCTGGCACCAATCATCAACAATGAACCCATCGCCAGAGAATTGCCTATAAGTGACAGCCACTGCAGCCTTCTTTCTGGGACTGACCGCCTCCGTACCGCCGCCGCCGCCGCCGCTGCTGAGGATCTGCAGTCAGACGATGCAGCATCATCCCAGCACGAGGCCGTGGTTCTTGCCCAGCCGTTTCCGGGCGCGGTCGTCGACGCGACAGAGCGGGCCGTTGACCACCGGCAGGCCGGTCTGGTGTCCCGAGGTGCGCTGCTGGTAGTAGGTCTCGGTGGAGCCGCTCCGCTGGGCCAGCAGCACGTCCGATGGTGTCCTGAGAAGAGGACAGACCCAGTGGGATGGACAGTGTCAGGCCAGGCAGCCACCACCAGACCAAATGGGAAGGCAAGTCTCGTTGCAGTTGCCATTCACGGCCTCTCCAATTTCGCTCACGTGCTAGCAGAAACTAAACAAAACGAACAGCTGCCATGCCACTGAATTCCATTTCAAATACCTTATGAGTTAACGTATGTCCGAATGAATGCATTGATGAATGATTGAATGTATTCTCTCATAACGGCATTGGCTAATTATTACCGGCCAAACGGCATTTGACCAGGGGAATATCTGAGCCGGCCCTGCTGTTGTAATGTTGTCTATCAGTGACCTATCAGTGACCTATCAGTGACCTATCAGTGACCTATCAGTGACCTATCAGTGACCTATCAGTGACCTATCAGTGACCTATCAGTGACCTATCAGTGACCTATCAGTGACCTATCAGTGACCTATCAGTGACCTATCAGTGACCTATCAGTGACCTATCAGTGACCTATCAGTGACCTATCAGTGACCTATCAGTGACCTATCAGTGACCTATCAGTGACCTATCAGTGACCTATCAGTGACCTATCAGTGACCTATCAGTGACCTATCAGTGACCTATCAGTGACCTATCAGTGACCTATCAGTGACCTATCAGTGACCTATCAGTGACCTATCAGTGACCTATCAGTGACCTATCAGTGACCTATCAGTGACCTATCAGTGACCTATCAGTGACCTATCAGTGACCTATCAGTGACCTATCAGTGACCTATCAGTGACCTATCAGTGACCTATCAGTGACCTATCAGTGACCTATCAGTGACCTATCAGTGACCTATCAGTGACCTATCAGTGACCTATCAGTGACCTATCAGTGACCTATCAGTGACCTATCCCATTCGCACCGAACGAACGGAGGCACCTCGGAGACCCCGTCACAGCCAGATAGTCCGTCGCCGCTCCTGTCCCCCTCTGAAACTGCATCATCCCTCCCCGACCAAACACACAGCGGCCTATCCGAGGTTTCTCACAGAGCCCAGCGCACCCACTGCCGGCAGGAGATCTCTCTCACCTGATCCTGCAGTCCGCCAGCCGGCCGGCCAGCAGGTCGGCGTGACCTCTCACCTGATCCTGCAGTCCGCCAGTCGGCCGGCCAGCAGGTCGGCGTGACCTCTCACCTGATCCTGCAGTCCGCCAGTCGGCCGGCCAGCAGGTCGGCGTGACCTCTCACCTGATCCTGCAGTCCGCCAGTCGGCCGGCCAGCAGGTCGGCGTGACCTCTCACCTGATCCTGCAGTCCGCCAGTCGGCCGGCCAGCAGGTCGGCGTGCACCATCTGAATCAGGTGGCAGTCGATATGTGAGACACCCTCGGACTCCAGCTGTCTGCCCGCGCTGCCTCCTGTGCCGCCGGTACCGCCGGTGCCGCCGGTGCCGCCGGTGCCGCCGGTGCCGCCGGTGCCGCCGGTGCCGCCGGTACTGCTGGCACCGCCGCCGGTAACGCGGTCCTTGACCGATACGTAGCTGTAGTGCTGGCCGTGGAAGGACGGCATCGAGCGGTAGCTACGGAGCATCGACTCGAGCTCCAGAAGTCCGGCGCCAGTCTGATGGTTCTACAGAGCACCCACACACAGACACAGACACAGACACAGACACAGACACAGACACAGACACAGACACACACAGACACACACACAGACACACACACAGACACACACACAGACACACACACAGACACACACACAGACATACACACAGACACACACACACACAGACACACACACAGACACACACACACACAGACACACACACACACAGACACACACACACACACAGACACACACACACACAGACACACACACACACAGACACACACACACACACAGACACACACACACACACAGACACACACACACACACACAGACACACACACACACACAGACACACACACACACACAGACACACACACACACACAGACACACACACACACACAGACACACACACACACAGACACACACACACAGACACACACACACACACAGACACACACACACACAGACACACACACACACAGACACACACACACACAGACACACACACACACAGACACACACACACACAGACACACACACACACAGACACACACACACACACAGACACACACACACACACAGACACACACACACACACAGACACACACACACACACAGACACACACACACACACAGACACACACACACACACAGACACACACACACACACAGACACACACACACACACAGACACACACACACACACAGACACACACACACACACAGACACACACACACACACAGACACACACACACACACAGACACACACACACACACAGACACACACACACACACAGACACACACACACACAGACACACACACACACAGACACACACACACACAGACACACACACACACAGACACACACACACACAGACACACACACACACAGACACACACACACACAGACACACACACACACAGACACACACACACACAGACACACACACACACAGACACACACACACACAGACACACACACACACAGACACACACAGACACACACACACACAGACACACACACACACACAGACACACACACACACACAGACACACACACACACAGACACACACACACACAGACACACACACACACAGACACACACACACACAGACACACACACACACAGACACACACACACACAGACACACACACACACAGACACACACACACACAGACACACACACACACAGACACACACACACACAGACACACACACACACAGACACACACACACACAGACACACACACACACAGACACACACACACACAGACACACACACACACAGACACACACACACACAGACACACACACACACAGACACACACACACACAGACACACACACACACAGACACACACACACACAGACACACACACACACAGACACACACACACACAGACACACACACACACAGACACACACACACACAGACACACACACACACAGACACACACACACACAGACACACACACACACAGACACACACACACACAGACACACACACAGACACACACACACACACAGACACACACACAGACACACACACAGACACACACACAGACACACACACAGACACACACACAGACACACACACAGACACACACACAGACACACACACAGACACACACACAGACACACACACAGACACACACACAGACACACACACAGACACACACACAGACACACACACAGACACACACACAGACACACACACAGACACACACACAGACACACACACAGACACACACACAGACACACACACAGACACACACACAGACACACACACAGACACACACACAGACACACACACAGACACACACACAGACACACACACAGACACACACACAGACACACACACAGACACACACACAGACACACACACAGACACACACACAGACACACACACAGACACACACACAGACACACACACAGACACACACACAGACACACACACAGACACACACACAGACACACACACAGACACACACACAGACACACACACAGACACACACACAGACACACACACAGACACACACACAGACACACACACAGACACACACACAGACACACACACAGACACACACACAGACACACACACAGACACACACACAGACACACACACAGACACACACACAGACACACACACAGACACACACACAGACACACACACAGACACACACACAGACACACACACAGACACACACACAGACACACACACAGACACACACACACACACACACACACACACACACACACACACACACACACACACACACACACACACACACACACACACACACACACACACACACACACACACACACACACACACACACACACACACACACACACACACACACACACACACACACACACACACACACACACACACACACACACACACACACACACACACACACACACACACACACACACACACACACACACACACACACACACACACACACACACACACACACACACACACACACACACACACACACACACACACACACACACACACACACACACACACACACACACACACACACACACACACACACACACACACACACACACACACACACACACACACACACACACACACACACACACACACACACACACACACACACACACACACACACACACACACACACACACACACACACACACACACACACACACACACACACACACACACACACACACACACACACACACACACACACACACACACACACACACACACACACACACACACACACACACACACACACACACACACACACACACACACACACACACACACACACACACACACACAGACACACACAGACACACGTTAGTACCGCTGTTCGGTGGTTAGGCCGCGACAACACGCAGTTCATGTGGAGAATTGTGAACACACCTCCCCGCAAGTCACACTACCACGATCAAACGACTATCAGAAGTGAGCACACTGCTTTATCTTAAATGTCACGCTTCTCAGGTGCCTTAGCTGATGTGGTGAAATGTCACAACTCTCCCACAACATCACACTACACCACGTTCAAAAGACTATTGGAACTAGGAAGTGATCATCCTACTTTGCGTTAAATGCCAAACCTGCTCAGCTGCCGCCATCAGTCTAGCAGCTGAAAGCCCCCGCACAACCTTGCCTCACGTACCAGCCGTTGGACGAGGCTGCGCAGTCCGTCGCGCCGCGCCTCCACCAGCACATGACAGCGCAGTTTCCCGACAGAGTGTGTGTAGAGATGCGCGACGGTCAGTCGGTCGGCGGCCGGCGGATCGACCGGCAGCCGGGCGGCACCCCCATCCCGAAGCAGCGCCGCTAGCTGCCGCGGCCTCCAGCCCGCCTCCTCGCCATCACTGAAGAACCGGCGGCCGGCCGGTGGGCCGCGCGGCGAGCCGGCCAGCCGCGGACTCTCCGAGACGTAGCCGGCGGGGGGGCCACGGGCCGGGCGCCAGGGCACACCGCGGCCGGAGGGGGGCAGCATCAGCGGCGGCGCGGCGCCGGCCGCCTCGGCTCCCGCCGGCCGTGGCGTGTACAGGCGGTTAGAGCGCGGGATACCGAAGCTGTACGGGTTGGCGGACACAGCCGTGAAGGCCGGCTGGTTGTCCGGCAGCGTGGCCTGCAGCTTGCGCAGCTCGTCACGGTACAGCTCCGGCTGACGCCGCTTCAGGTAGGCCAGATTGGAGAACGGCTCCGGTACGTCCAGCTCGCTGAGACTGCGGCGCGGCCGGCGGCCGGCGCGTGGCCGCCGCAGACGCCTCACCGGGATCTGGTCGAGAGGCGGCGGCGGCGGCGGCTCGGCGCGGGCGCACTCGGCGGACAGCGCCTGCAGAGCCAGCGCACTGATGCGGTGCCGCATGGCGCCCGGCGACTCCGACTCCAGAGTGTCCACGGCGTCGGCCGCCGGCGGTCCAGCCGGGGCTCTCTCCGCTGCCAACTGAGGCTTGCTTGGAGAACGACGACGACGACGACGGCGGCGGCGACGGGAGCCGGCCGGGCGGTTCTCCTTGCCTCTACTGTCAGTGCCCTCCTGTGTGGAGCTGGTGACGGAGGCGGTGCCGGTGCCGCCGCCACCGGCCGGCTCTGCTGCCTCGTCGATGACGTTGAGTGGCGGCAGCTCGGACGACGCACAGGATGACGGAAAGCACTGCCGGTACACGGAGAAACACTATAGGTAGACTGGAGCCTGTTCACGGGAGACGGTTCACGGGAGACGGTACACGGGAGCCGGTACACGAGAGACGGTACACGGGAGCCGGTACACGAGAGACGGTACACGGGAGACGGTACACGGGAGACGGAGCGGAGCCGGTACACGGGAGACGGTACACGGGAGCCGGTACACGGGAGCCTGTACACGGGAGACAGTACACGGGAGACGGTACACGGGAGACGGTACACGGGAGCCGGTACACGAGAGCCAGTACACGGGAGCCTGTACACGGGAGCCGGTACACAGGAGCCTGTACACGGGAGCCTGTACACGGGAGCCTGTACACGGGAGACAGTACACGGGAGACGGTACACGGGAGACGGTATACGGGAGCCTGTACACGGGAGACAGTACACGGGAGACGGTACACGGGAGCCGGTACACGGGAGACGGTACACGGGAGCCTGTACACGGGAGACGGTACACGGGAGCTTGTACACGGGAGACAGTACACGGGAGACAGTACACGGGAGACGGTACACGGGAGCCTGTACACGGGATACAGTACACGGGAGCCTGTACACGGAGCCGGTACACGGGAGACGGTACACGGGAGACAGTACACGGGAGACGGTACACGGGAGCCTGTACACGGGAGACGATACACGGGAGCCTGTACACGGGAGACGGTACACGGGAGCCGGTACACGAGAGCCGGTACACGGGAGACGGTACACGGGAGCTTGTACACGGGAGACAGTACACGGGAGACAGTACACGGGAGACGGTACACGGGAACCTGTACACGGGAGACAGTACACGGGAGCCTGTACACGGGGGCCTGTACACGGAGCCGGTACACGGGAGACGGTACACGGGAGACAGTACACGGGAGCCTGTACACGGGAGACGATACACGGGAGCCTGTACACGGGAGACG